>APFE030702425.1:22674-47795 GCA_000404065.3 Pinus taeda
TTTTTGTTTTTTGTCTGCAGCAGGCCCTTTGCTAAAAGAAGGGGTCTATGGCGAAACCTGAAGTACTCAACGAGACCTTTCCAATAAGGTATCATACATGCCAAACAGAGATAATATGAACAAGTTATAACCTCGGGAAGTTGGCTCCCCAACTAACTCCAATGGGGCCCACAAACTCTTGGTGTTACATCCCCTGGGGTTAGGGTTTTGGTTGTTTAGGGTTTTCACATGTTTTCCAATAATAAATAGGCCCTTGAGCCTCATTGTAACATAGTTCAGAGGCATGTAGCCGTCACATCTCTTCTCAGAGATAAGCTACCATCGCTTGAGCTATCTTATTTCCATTCTGTTTGTAAGTGTAGTTCAATATTTTTCTATTAATGAAATTAGGTGTTTTTCTGCTGCATCTCTGTGTTTATTATTATATCTGTAAGTTGTTTCGTTCCTGTTTAAGTTCGGATCAATATGTGATGATACCAAATTATAAGTGACAAGATAATGTAAACTCAAATTGGCCATCATTGCTAATTTTATAAATGAGGTAGAGCTTGATGTTGTACCACTTGATATTTGCGGGATTGTTTTAGGAAGTCTATAATTGTATGACCGAAAAGCCATATTATATTGTCATGAGAAAAAATATAATCTTTTTAAAGATGAAGTTGAGTATATTGTTAGAGCACATTGCAAGATGATGCATTTATCTCTTGTTAGTGTTGGTCAGATGAAAAGGCTTGTAAATGCTAGTAAGAATTTGGTGTTATTGATGATTAAAGCTAAAGATACCGCTGAATATGAAGCTTTCACAAGATGTGATTCTAAAATCAAGCATGAGTTGGTTGAAATTGTTAACACTTATGACAAGATGTTTTAGGAACTTGAATGGTTAACTCCAAAATGAGGAATCCAACATGAGATTCAATTGTAGCAGGATGCACCACTTCCAAATATTGCCATGTACAAAATGTCAATTTCAGAGAATGCAAAATTTAAGAAGCAAATTCAAGAGTTGTTAGACAAAGGGGTCATCAGGCCTAGTACATATCCTTGTGAGTCTCCTATTATATTGGTTCCAAAGAAAGATGGTACATGGTGCATGTGTGTGGATTTTCGAGCTTTGAACAATATCATGATAAAGAATCGCTATACTCTTCCTCACATTGATGATTTACTAGATCAACTATAGGAAGTTGTTTACAAGTTAGATTTGAGAAGTGGTTATCATCATATAAGGATTGTTGAAGATGATATTTGGAAAATTGTATTTAGACAAAACAAGGTTTGTTTGATTGGTTAATTATGCCATTTGGGCTTTGCAATGCACTTTCCACATTCATGAGAGTTATGAATGATGTATTGTGACCATTTCTTGATGATTTTTTCATAGTATACTTAGATGATATTCTGGTTTTTAGTAAGACTCATGAAGAGCATGTCGAGCATGTGAAACAAGTTCTAGATGTCTTGAAAAAGGAAAAATTGTATTTGAAGATGTTTAAATGTGAATTAGGGAAAACCTCTTTGGTTTATTTGGGTCATATTATAGAAGGGGGTGAATTGAAGATTGATCCCTCAATAGCTGATGTTATTGTGAATTGGCCTAAACCCAACAATGTAACATAAGTTAGGAGTTTTTTGGGAGAAAACCAATATTGGAGAAAATTTATCGCTAACTTCTCATTCATTGTAGCACCATTACATGCTTTGACAAGTGTGAAATAGGTCTTTCAATAGAGAGGCAAGCAGTAGAAATCCTTCAACACCTTGAAAGAGAAAATCAATACAACACCATTTCTAACACTTCTATATCTTAAGCAACCATTTGAAAAACAAACCGATGCAAGTGAATATGCTGTGGGAGTAGTTTTGATGCAACATGGTAAGCCAATAAATTATCATTTTGAAACCTTTACCAATGCAATAATTAACTATCCAACCTATGATAAAACGTTGTATGCTTTGGTACAAAGCATGAAGAAATGGAAGCACTATTTGCTGGGTAAAGAAACAATTATTCATACTGACCATCAACCTTTGCAATATTTACAATCGAAAACCAATCTACAACAAGCTATACATTTTAGATGGATGGGATTTCTAATGTAACCACCCCTCCCATATTTACCCACTTTCATTGGCTTGTTGGGGTAAACATGAGATGAGGGCTACTATGACATGAATCAACCTCCTAGGTAGAGTGAAGGAAGTGGAATTGATAAACTAAAATTTTACTATCCTTCCTCAGGAGCTACAAGACCCCCTAGAGCCAAACAACCACTCCAGGTGCCATAACCTTGAGTTAGCTTGCCTTTTTAGTGATCTATATTCCCAGTTTCTTGCATAAAAAGGTAAGCCAATGACTATAACCTTCTTGTCACATGGATAACCCTGCCTCTTAGCGACTACAATCTATAATTCCTAGTTCTGTGCATGCGACCTGAAAATCAGAACCACTTTTTCAGGGATAGGATCTAGACCTCTACCCAAAAATTGATAAAACTTTCTAGAATGTTGAATGACATAAGGAAAAAGCCACTAATGCAAAAAGTAGTTAAGAACTTGACCTAACTAGGCCTAACCATGAAGGACATTTCGTTAAACACATTGTGAACATGTAATCTACAAGTTATAAATGCAGATCTGAACATAAGAGTCTCATACTTATTTGATAATCGTCAAGATGGTCTAATGCCCTCTCATAATAGCTGCAATAACATCTATTAGGTCATGCATTCAATAACCAATCATTTACCAATCGAAACATGATGAGAGCCATAACTAGAATATGTCAGAAAACCATGCTTATAACGAACATATAACCAGGATAATAACAATGATAGATCAACCATCAAATCCACATAAAAACAAGCACATTTACTTATAAAATATAAAAGGAAAAGAGCTCTTATTAACATATGAAAATCCAACCAATTCAGGGACTTGCACGCACCATCCGACCATAGATTGGGATGAACCAAATCTTTCTTTCAGCTAATCACCCTCGTGCCATATTTGAAGCATGAATGTGAGACTCACAACAAAACAACAAGGGCTTCCTCAGGATTTACTACAGTCTTGCCAAAACTAGTCAAGGGACTCCTAGGCCCGAAACCCTCACCTATACAACGAGGATTAACTACAATCCCGTCATTATCGGTCAAGGGATTCCTAGGCCTAAACAATGAACATACGCTGCCAAAATTTACCATAATCTTGCCAAAACCGATAAAGGGATCACTAGGCCCTAAACAAGCTTATATGCCTCCTGATTTCTTCATCAATACCTTGAGGAATTTTCTGTCTTGACCCTCAGGCTTTACCGCAATCCCGCCATTACTGGTTAAGGGATTCCTAGGCCCTTGGGAATTTCCTGAGACCACATTGCCAAGTTCCAAAAACATTCGACAATCCAAAGATCAACCAAATGAAAGAACCCCATCACACCATGGATATCCTAAAATGGAAAGGCAAGGATGAAAACAATGTCGCACCTAGAAAAACCCATGCTAATTAGAGCAAAAGAACCCAATACGCGCATGCATGTACCATGCATGCAAAAACTAGCAAGGAAATCATACATGCAACTTGATACCTACAAGTAATCCCACTGTAGCCACTTGATCCAACTCTTCCTTGCTTGATCTTTGCTTTCTTGTCCTTCCTTTGCCTTCCTTCCTCCAATTTTGGAGTGCTCCAAGAATTCTCTAAGTGTGCAAGAGTATGAAAGAGAGAAAATCAAGGGAGAGTTCCAAAACTGAACTAACAAAAGATATGAACTGATCCTCAAAAACTTTTTATAATTGAGGCCTCTATTTTCTTCAATTTTATATATTTTCCTTCCAATTTCCTCCTCACATGCAACCATGACCTTTCACCTTCCTTTTCTCCTATTTCCATTATTTTCATAAATAAAATGCCAATTAATGCCTCTTTTCCTTTTCAAAGCCTTTGCCATTGCCTTTTCCAATTTGCCTTTAGCCATAATAAACCAAATGAACACCCATTAGGTTGTTTTTCCCAACATTCATCTTGGAATACATGTCCCATGAACTTGGTCTTATTTTGCCTTTATTAACTTTATTACATGAAATTTTAACCTAGAGTTGTTACAAACCCCTCCCCCTTAGGGGAACACCATCCTCGGTGTTTAATGACACCTATAACTACTAAGACCACTTAAAATAAAAACATATTGACCATGGAGCTTTATAACTTATCTCGATGCAATATTTATAATGAACAACATGCTGAAAAGCAAACCAACATGACAAACACAACAACATGACAACCATACCGCTTATTGAAGTTTTATAACACAACTCATTGTGATATTTACAATAACAACTATACATAAATGTATACATATACAAAAACTCTTTTGCCTCAACCAATAAACAATGAAGGATATATAGTCCACATCTGAGCAGTCATCTCCAATGTAGCTTCATTAGGCCCAAAGTGTTTCCACTGCACTTTAACTTGATTGATTGCTCAGTTCCAGATCATGAGTTGTTTCTGCTGCAAAATGCAGTGAGGTTCCAACTAGAATTCTCCTTCTGGCCTCAAACCAATCAATCACATGAGCAACATCTTTCACATATCTCTTAAGCAATGAAACAATGGAAAACATCATGTACTTTCACTGTCGGAGGCAGTGCAATTCTGTAGGCCATTGGTCCAATACTCTCAAGGATATCAAAAGGCTTGCAATAATAAGGTGCCATCCTAGCACATGATACAATCATCAAGGAGATATTCTTGATCTTGATGCGCAAGTACACATATTCTCCAACTTGAAACTTCTTAAATGCATAACTCTTTTGTGTGTCCTGTGTTGCCTTTAGATTCTTCTTGATAACCTGTGTTTCTTGTTCCATCCCTACCAACATGTATGGTCCTATCAACACCCTGTTCACTGGATCACTCCATTTGACATGAGTATTACAACTTTTTCCATAAAGTTCCTCAAAGTGACTCATCCTCAGCGATTCCTGATACCCATATTTGTACGCAAACTCAGCTAGTGGAAGATACTCTTCTCACTTTTGTTGTTGGTGCATAACATACATCCTCAACATGTTCTCCAAAATCATGTTGACCCTCTCTGTCTATGCATCTCTCTATGGATGATAAGTTGTACCAAAATCCAACCTTGTACCCAAACCTGCAAATAACTCTTTCCAAAACTTGGAAGTGAACTTGGCATCTCGGCTTGACACAATCTTCTTAGGAATACCATGCAACCTCATTATCTCCTTGATGAAGACATGTGCTATCTAACTAGCTGAATAAGTAGACTTAACCACTATGAAGTGAGCTACCTTAGTCAACCTGTCAACCACAACCACAATGGAACCATGTTGTCTAGATGTTATTGACAAACTTGTAATGAAGTCCATGGAAATGACCTCCTATTTCCACTCCGGAATTGAAATTGGCTTTAGTAGAGCACATGGATGCTCACATTCTGGAGTTTACATGTTGACAATCCAAGCACCTTGCGATGAACTCAACTACCTCTTTCTTCAAATTCAACCAATGATAGAACTTCTTAATCACTATCAATCTCTTCTGATACCTCAAATGACCTGAATACAACTTAACATGAAATTGCCTCAAGGTAAGCTTCTTGAGCTCACTGTTGTTTGGCACATAGATCATGTCCCTAAATATCACCAGACCATCTGTTCTGAGATGATAATACACATCTTGATCACTTGTACCCTTCTACTATAACCCATGCCTAAGCTCCCTGTACCTACCATCCTATTGTCTTGCCTGTAAGATCTGGTCCTGTAAATATGTCCCATAAGAACTCATATATGTTATATGATTTACATGTACTTTTCTCCTAAGAGCATCTGCAACCCTGTCTTCTTTCCCTTAATGTACTCGATCTCAAAGTCAAATTCACTGAGTGTGGCTAACCATCTAGTTTTCCTGACATTCAAATTCGGTTGGTCAAAAGAGTATTTCAGCCCACTGTGATCACTCACCAGAATGAACCTCCTGCTAAGATGATAGTGCTTCCACATCTTTAATGCATGAATGATCACTGCCAACTCAAGGTCATGCGTCACATAGTTCTGCTCATGCTCAGTGAGTTTCCTTGATTCGTAGTATGTCACCTGTCCCTCCTGCATCAAGATTCCACCAAGTCCTATCTTGCAAGCATCTGTACACATCACAAAATCTTTGTCCAGATTTGCAACCTTGATAACTACAACATTTTTCAACAACTGCTTCAACTGCTCAAAACTTGCTGCACATTCCTCCATCCATTCAAATTTATTTCCCTTCCTCTACAATGATGTAATAGGATAGGCAATCTGTGAGAAGTTCCTGATGAACCTCGTATAATAGCTTGTTAATCCCATGAATGATCTAATCTCATCCACATTCCTAGGAGTTGCCCATTCCATGATAGCTCTTATATTTTTCGGATCCACTGCTATGCCTTCCTTGGAAACAACATGTCCCAAGTAATGTACCTTTTTTTGAAAGAAACTGCATTTACCAAGCTTGGCATACAACTGATTCTCTCCTAGAAATATCAATACTACTGCTAAGTGTTCGACATGCTCTTCCTCATTCTTAGAATATATCAATATATCATCAATGGATACAATCAAAAACTTGTCCAGATAAGGACACAACACACTATTCATCAAACCCATGAAAGTAGCTGGAGCATTAGCCAAACCAAAAGGAAATACAACAAACTCATAATGGCCATACCTGGTCCGGAAAGTAGTATTGTAGATTTCATATTATTTAATGCGTACTTGATGGTATCTTGATCTCAAATCAATCTTCCAGAACACTGCTTCTCCCTTCAACTGGCCAAACAAGTGATCGATCCTCGATAATGAATACCTTTTCTTGATGGTTACCTTGTTCAAATTCTTATAATCGATACACAACCTAAGAGTACCATCCTTCTTCTTCACAAACAACACTGGTGCACCCCACAATGATACACTTTGCCTAATGTATCCCTTGTCAAGCATTTCCTTCAACTGCAACTTTAATTCAACTAGCTCTAGAGTTCTCATACTGTAAGGTGCCTTTGATGCTGGTGCTGCTCCTAGTACCAATTCAATAGAAAATTCCACTTCCTTGTGACGCGGAAACTTTGAAATCTCTGCTAGAAATACATCCTGAAACTACTATAGAACCAAATACTTCTTGAAGACTTCTGCATCCTCAACAACCTTACCTTTATCACTAGAAATATGCATTGCAAATAATACATGCCCTTTCATGTGACTGCGCTTTTCTTGCATAGTTGTAACCATTCTAACTGATATTTCCTTCTTCTTGCCCTACGAGATTCTTTATTCCCCATTGTCATCCAAGCACTCAATAACCTTTTCATAACAATCCACCTTAGTCCTATGAAGATACAACCATCCATATGCAGAATTATACTATATGATCCCAATGGAAGCACATTCAGATGCACTGATGTAGGCATACCATTGAACTCAAATGCACAAGCTCTTACCCAACAATGAACTCTTTTCTTAGTATCTGTATCCAATTGCACTAACCACAACTCTGCATACACTTATTTTTTCAAACCACACTTATCCACCAGGTTAGGGATAACATAACAATAATTAGATCCAGGGTCAAACGAAATAGAAATAACTTGATCACAGAGCTTATCGTCCGTCTCGATAATAGACTCCCGGTGATTCACCTACTTGTTATCGAATTGTACATGGATTCAATGAATGTTTTGTCTGACATCCCCAACTGTCTGTGCTTCCTGAGCATTGTAGATATGGGGCCCACCACCTTGATAGGATGGACACTCCTTCTTGAGATGCTCTTTGCCACATATCCAACACTACAACTGTCTCCTACCATCACCTTTATTTTGCTGCTCTCCAGGTTGTGACCCATGCCCCTTCTCAACTGCATTAAACTTCTAGTAAGGAATAATGTTCTCTTTCTCACCTGCATCGCTTTCTAACTCTACTTAATTCGTTCTTATGATTTGATTTCTCATAACAGTGCTTTAGTTTCCCAATGATTTCTTTCAGAAATCGAGGCTCATCGTACTCAATTTGATCCTTAAATGCTAATGACATCCCACTGAAAAATCTTTGAACATTGGCCTTCTCATCCTTAAGTTAGTATGGTGCATACCTCAATAACTCCAAGAACTTAGTCGTATACTCCTCATATGTCATTGATCCCATCTTTAGCTCATATAACTCCTTGGCTTTACTATCATAGTACGTCTCTGACAAGTAGTTCTTCCTGAAGAGTCTCTTGAATTCATTCCAATTTAACTCCCCTGTCCTGATGTCTCTAACCCACTTCACATCATCCCCCCAAATGTCCATTTTCCCTTTGAGACTAAAAATAACCATTATGACCTTCATGTTCTCTATATAATCATGCATCTCAAACAACTTCTTCATCCCAAGTAACCATGCCTTTGCATATTTCGGCTTCTTCAACTCTCCATCAAATGTCGGTGGCTTGGTTTTCTTGAACTCATCCAAAAAATATCCCCTATCACTCCTATAAATGTGATAATTCTGATGACCATGATACCTGTTTGAACCAAAACTAGAGTAGAACCTATGTCCATTACCTCTCTTATTAGGTTTATCCAAGGACTTGCCATCTCTAACCATGACATCTCTATCTTACCTATGCCCACCATTAGACCTGCTACCATATGACCCCATTAGTCATGTCCTCCTATCCATAATTGATCCGTGGTTTTCCATGTCTCTGTAAATCTGACAAGCTTTGAAGGATGACTACATTTACCTCTACTTGTTTCTCATGTTCCCTAGTAAGTTTCTCTTGTGACTGAATAACCCTATCACTATCTGCTTTACAACTTCTTATCTCTGCCTTTTAAATTCTCAAAGTGTTTTCTATGTTCGAAGGGTACTCATTTCTTGGTTGCTCATCTGATTTGTAAGACGACTCTTGTGAACTGTAATCCACCATTTTGCTAGTCATCTTTGACTTTCTTCTTCCTGCAAGTATATCATGTGAGCTAAACCAAAATATAAACATAATCAACATACCTTAGTGAAGTTCAGGGGAGGTTATCTCATCTGCAAAATCAATCCAGATTAGCACGATACATGTATAATCATAATCACAAAAATATATTGACATCATGCATGGAAATACCAACTACATACCATGACCTCATGCACAAAAACCACAACCATAATTATGCATGCATAACAACCATGTAGACAACTGACATGCATACATGACAATACATTTTCCCCATCTAGTCCAAGCATTGAACCATGCTCTGATACTAATCTGTAACCACCCCTCCCATATTTACCCACTTTCACCGTCCTACCAGGGTAAACATGAGTTGGGGGCTACTATGACATGAGTCAACCTCCTAGGTATAGCTAAGGAAGTGGAAATGACAAACTAAAACTTTATTGACCTTCCTCAAGAGCAACTGGACCCTCAGGAGCCAAACAACCACTCCAGGTGCCATAATCTTGAGTTAGCTTTCCTTTTTAGTGATCTGGACTCGTAGTCGCTTGCATAACAAGGCAAGCTAGCGACTATAATCCTCCAGTCACATGGATAACATCACCTCCCAGTGACCGCAATCTAGAATTCCCAGTTTTGTGCATGCAACCCTGGAATCTGAGCCACTTTTTTAGGGCTAGGATCTAGACCTCTAACCGAAACTTGATAGAAATTTCCAAAATTATGAATGACACAAGGATAAAGCAACTAATGCAAAAATTAGTCAATAACTTTACCTAAATAGGCATAACCATGATACAAATTTCATCAAACACATTGTGAACATGTAATCTAAAGGTTATAAATGCAAATATGAACACAAGGGTCTCATACTTATATGATAATCGTCAAGAAGTTCTAATTCCCTCTCATAATAGTTGCATTAACATCTATTATGTCATGCATTCAATAATAAATAATTTACCAATCAAAACATGATAAGATCCATAACTATAATATGTCCTAAAACCATGCTTATAACCAGCATATAAACTTGATAATAAAATTAATAGAACAACCATCAAAGCCACATAATAACAAGTACATTTACTTATAAAATATAGGAGGAAAAGAGCTCTTATTAACATATGAAAATCTAACCAAGTCAAGGAATTCCATGTAGCACCTGCCTGACCATATATTGGGTTGAACCAAATCTTTCTTTTAGCTAATCACCCCTGTGCCATATTCCAAGCATGAATGTGGGAATCACAACAAAACAACGAGGGCTTCCTCAGGCTTTACCGCAATCCGCCAAAATCGTTCAAGGGACTCCTAGGCATGAAGCCCTCACTTATATAATCAAGCTTTACTGCAATCCTGCCATTACCAGTTGATGGATTCCTAAGTCCAAACAAAAAACATACACTATCAGGCTTTACCGTAATCTCACCAAAACTGGTCAAGGGATCACTAGGCCCTAAACATGCTTGGAAGCCTCCAAATTTCTTCACTAGTACCTTGAAGAATTTTCCCATCTCCTCCCTCAGGGTTTACAACAATCCCACCATTACCGATCAAGGGATTGCTAGGCCTTTGGGAATTTTCCTAAGATCGCTTCACCTAGTTACAAAACCATCCGAAAATCCAAATCTCAACCAAATGAAAGAACCCCATCCCACCATGGCTATTTGGAAATGGAAAGGAAAGGCTAAAATCATTGTCACACCTAGAAAAATATATGCTAATGACAACAAGAGAACCCAAGACACACATGCATGTACCATGCATGTACCATGCATGTGCGTACTAGCAAGGAAATCATATATGCAACTTGATACCTACAAGTAATCCCGCTGTAGCTTTATCCAACTCTTCCTTGCTTGATCTTTGCTTTCCTTTGCTTTCTTGTCCTTCCTTTGCCTTCCTTCCTCTAATGCTAGAGTGCTCCAAGAATGCTCTGTGTATGCAAGAGTATGAGAAGGAGAGAGAGAATAGAGAGAGAGCTCCAAAACTGAACTGACAATGAACTAATCATGAGAAGCCTTTTTATTACTGAGGCCTCTATTTTCTTCAATTTCCTCTATTTTCCTTCCAATTTCCTCCTCACATGCAACTTGTGACCTTTCACCTTCCTTTTATCCTATTTCCATTAGTTTCATAAATAAAATGCTAATTAATGCCTCTTTGCCTTGTCAAAGCCTTTGCCATTGCCTTGTTACCTCTATAGCAATTTCAATTGGTAATTACGTATAAGAAAGGTACATACAACAAAGTTGCATATATGTTATCAAGCCCTATTGTTAATGCATTTGTTGTTCATAGGCATAACTCAATCATGCATGAAAGTTATATTGAACAATACGCTCAAGATGAAGATTTTAAAGTTGTTTATGCAACTTCGAGTCAAGGAAATCATGTTGAATAGCTGGATTATCATGTTCATAACAAGTTGTTATATCGTCTTGGCAAGTTATGTGTTCCACAAAGTGAAAGAATCAATGTCATAATGGAATCCCACACTTCTCTTATTGTTGGTCACTTTGTTGTAGGCAAAACATTTGCTCAAATACAAAGGTATTGTTATTGGCCTCGCATGAATGAAATTGTTTCAAGATATGTAAAAGGATGTTCTATGCGTTCTACTAGCAAGCCAAGTAATAGGAAATTAGGTTTGTGCACTCCACTTCCTATCCCTTCTTGCCCTTGGGAAAGTATTTCTATGGATTTTGTTGCAGGACTACCAATGTCTAGGAAAGGTCATGATTATATATATGTTGGAGTGGATCATTTCAACAAAATGTGTGTGTTGATGCCATGTAAGAAACATGTCACAACTGAACAAACACAAAGATGTTCTTTCAAAATGTATGGGTTCATTTTGGGTTACCTACTTCTATTATTTATGATCTAGATTCTTGATTTATCGGGAAGTTTTGGCCAAGTTTATGGGAACTTGTGGACACAAAGTTGAAGAAGAGCATGACATTTCATCCACAAACTAACAATGAGACAAAAGTAGTGAATAGAAAAATAATGCATCTCCTTCAAGGATATCATGGTAAGCATCCTAAACTTTGGGATGAGCGCATGATTACATCCAACATGCCTACAATCGTGCCAAGCATCCATATAAAAAAGTATCTCCATTTGAATCTTGTTTGGGTTATTTTCTAAAGTCTCATTTAGATTTCAACTTTGGTAAAAATATTGCAGTATATGGACGTAGTGATGTGGACAAAGCCAAGGATTTCATTGAACAAATTTAGCTAGTGCATTAAAGGGTACAAGAATAGATGGAGAAAAGCAAAGCCAAGTATAAAGCAAGACATGATAAGCATCGGGTTGATCATGGTTTCCAAGTGGGAGATAAAGTTTGGTTGTACATCAGTAAGGAAAGACTACAAGGTGAAGGTAAAAATATCAAGCCAATCAGATATGGTCCTTTCAAAATCTTGGAGAAGATTGGTAACAACGCTTTCTGATTAGATTTTCCACCTTACATGCAAAATTAGTCTGTTGTGAATATGGAAAACTTTATATTGTATGAACTTCCTATGCTTGATGATCAAGAAGAGAATGTTCAGATTCCATCTATAGAAGTTTTTCTCATGAATATTTAAATGAGTTGTAGGAAGACTCAATTCTAGATAACAGGATAAGGACTTTACACAGAGGCAATATGGTGTATCTTCAAGTGGGGATCAAAGGTGCCAATCCAAGTAAATCAAGGTGGATAGAGGTTGGGAAAGTGAAGTAGCTATACCCTCACATACTTGCTGAGTAAAAATAGACTTTTGGTGGTTTAAAAGCTTCTAGTGGGGAGGAATGATCCAAGAGATAAAAAATATGCTAAAAAATTAAAGTGTTCAAAATCTCCCAAAACATGCACCAAATCATAGAGTTCATTTTGATTCCAACGATTATTGAATCTCCTCAAACCGACACCGTATGAGGAAGTTATCACGTTTTGAAGTTTTTGGCAAACAACTAAAAACTCAACTTGCAGGGTTGATTGGGAAGTGTACGACTGCCACATGGTAGTTCATAAGATGACATCATGCTGAATTCATCAGATGACTAGGTGTACATACCGAACAAGTTTCCTCCTATCAATCTGACATATGGCATCCAACTGTTTGATAGTGGTAAGTGAATACAATTTAGACAATTGAGCCAATAGTTGGGTGACACGTGACCCAATCACGCGGCGCCATGTGGCACCATAGATTGGGACAAAATTGGTTAGGTCGACTGACTAGCCTCCATGGGAATTGATCACAAGGCCTCCATCTCACGAAACCAGTGCCCAACCAATCGAGCTACAAAGGTGTTTACTAATCCATATGGGTGAATTTGTATTTATGTTTTACAATGGTAGAGGTTGGCGTATAAAATGGCAGTCCGATGGGTCAAACCCCTGATCGGACCGACCAAAAAGCCTTGACAGTCATGTGCTAGCCATGGGGGCGGGCACATGGTTTGTTAAACCACCAACGTTCTCTCCCATTTAACTTCAACTATTGGTGGGTGGCTCTAAAAGGGCAGGGTCGGTCACATGACCCTTGCCACAATTTTAAACAAACAACAAAACCATCGACGGGCAGGGAGAATCGAACCCCCAACCTACAGAACCTAAAACAAAGCGCCCACCAATTGGGTTATCACAGTTTGTTGCCCAAGTTTTGTAGAGAATGCATTTTTGGAGAAGAATTAATAGGCAAATTAGGAAAACTAGGCCTAACTTGGTAATTTTCCAGCCTTTTTGAGCCCAAGAAGAGCCTACAGAGAGGTTTTTGGGCATTCTAGATGCAACGACAATGTTATTTTTGCAAGTTCAGCATTGTATGTTGATGCAATTTAACATTTGAGCATATAATATAAAGGGCCACCATTGGATGCTAGACACAGAGATATAGCCCAGGAGGGGTGAACTTCGTCATTAATTTGTTGTGTTTGGATGCTGCTTATTGTCCAATTTAACTGTTAAAAATCTACAAAATTTACTTAGTTTGTGTGCTTTTGCAATCATGATCCATTGCCTAAAAGACATAAACTAGTTTGCAAAACTTTACATGTAATCTTCATTTTTTTATCTGAGGTCAAATGTGCATTAGTAAGGCCAATAGTCATCATTGAAAACTCATAATTATCTTTAGGTTTTCTAAAAGATAGTTTGGGATGTTTTCTTGCCTCATTATGATTTGATGATATCAAGAATGGAGATCCAATTTGGTAAACCAATTTTCTCCCTATAATTTATCTAGTAATTTGTTAATGACAAGAATAGGAAACTTATCTTTCATGGTCATTTTGTTGATCTCCCTATAATATGGACACATATGAAATGAACCTTAATTTTTTTAAACCATGACCACTTGTGAAGAGAAAACACTTTGGCTAAGTCGAATGATTCCAACCTCTACCATTTCTTGAACTATATGCCCAATCTCAATGTTTTGTGCACATGTGTACTTGTATGGTTTGATATTAGGTGGTGCACTTCTTATTGCAAAGGAATAACATGGTCATGATCTTAAGCAAGTGGAAGGCCCTTAGGAATCTCTCTAAATACCTTTGAATGATTATTGATAATTTTTTGGACATCTACATGAACAATGGGTCTATATGTTTGAACATCTGGTGAGCACAATTGTTCAATTACATAGTGTTGCTCCTTTTTTTAGCAATTTTGTCATGTCATTAGAGCTTATCACCGCAAATAGTTTCCCTTTGATACTTCTGAGTTTAATTTCACTGACTTCCAAAGAAAATCTCATGAAAAATTCATAAAAATAAAGAGCCATTATTCCCAATGATTATAACAATTGAACCCCTAATACAACATCAACATCACCCATTTAGATTGCAATCATTGTACCATACCATAAATATTCCCCCATAGCAAGCTTGATACTATGGTACTTCCATAAAAAAGTTATGATGCCTCCATCTCCAAGCGTTACTTGAAACTCTATTTTTGGATATACAAAGCAATTTAGAAGTTTGGCTAATTTGCAATTAATGAAGTTATGTGTATTACTAGAATTAATTAACACTATTACATTTTTCTTTTTGATATATCCCACTATCTTAAGAGTTTGAGGAGTGTCGATGCCAACAAATGTATGAAAAGATATGGTTGGAGTGGTCTCTTCTGCTTCTAGATATTTTGATGGGTCTAGTTATTAACTATTCTTCCTCTTCACAATTTATGTAGAATAATTTCCTCTCACCACACTTACACCCCTTACTATATGTGCCACCATAAATGAAACATAGTCCATTTGCTATTATTTCATTCATTTATGAAGTTATCAACCTTTTTAGTTGCGTGAGGTTTAATTCTCTTTGTAGTTATTAGTGACCACCCTTATAGTAGCCATATTCTTACTTTCAACTTCCCCTACCACACTTAAGAATGTTCCAGGATTTAGGTTCTAAGAGATGCACCTCATGTTCACTGCTCTCCTTTGAATATATTTAACATATTGTCATATGGAATGTTATTTACTCTATGACTCAACTTTTGGAATTGTTGAATGTGCTCTATAATTGGACCTCTTTGCAGAGATTAATCAATTAACTAAATAATGTGATGCTCTTAATATCCCCACAATATGCTATCGTTTCATCTATAAATATGGACCAATAGAAAACAATGTTGGAAATACACAATGATACTGAGGGTGGGGGTGAAGCATTATGACACATATTTAAAATCTTTTCACTTTGCTAATCATAAAATTGAAATGTCATCACATAATCAATCATAAACACAATGCATGAACATATAGATTAAGGTGAAAATCCAAACTTGGAGAAGAAATACTTGAATGTTTTTCTTACAATCTTCAATTTATTACAACCACTTGTAAGGACACCAATCCTCTGTAAGCACCGACTTACAGAACTACAAGCTCCAACTTGTCAAGAATATGAATACACCAATCCTCGGTAAGCACCAACTTATAGTTGTTCACAATTAAAGAGTCAATATTTAGGCTTAATATGTGTTCAAAAGAAGGTATTCCCTCTTAGAAACCTGTACCCAAAATTGATTTAGATCTAGCACTCAACCTCTATCCAGGACTCAACGTCCAACCATAATAGACTTAGAATTTGGTCTCCAATAGAGCTTGGTCTCCGATAAGACTTTGGCTTCAACAAAACTTAGCCTCGAACTCCAACAATACTCAACCTCCTTAATAGAAACAAGGTCAATTATAACTCGGTTTGCAACTAGCCCTAAAAAAAAAATTGAAAAACCTTACCACAAATGTGCCAAAGGCATTCCTATAACTCGAGTAAGGTAGCAAATATGTCACAAAAATACTTCTCCAACTCAATTTCACTTCACTTCATGAGGTTTGAACCTCATACTTTCTCCTTTTATTGCCCTAAAACATAACCAAATTTATGCTTGAGTGATGGCTAAAACTCTCCTCCTCAATGCCTATTTATAGTGCTTTGGACACTCGGTTAGGGGCGACTTTAGGGCTGACTTGATCAAAGACAAGATATTTAAATATTTATAAATGAATACATTCAAAAAACCACTTCCACTCAATAGTGAGGATATAGAAGACGTGCCACCTATTGTTTGAAAGGTCTCAAAAAATATGATTTGACTATGTAACTTTCTCTTTCATTTGCACTGCGTTTGACATAACCATTTTTAACAATCTCCCCCTTTGTTATTGATGGTAATACTTTGATATATGCTTCTTCTGACAACTACTCCCCATGTTTGCATTATATCCATACTTCTTGTTAGTTGCTTCCACTATTTACATTCTCTCTCCCTTTGACATTAATAACAAAGGGAGTTCCCTCTAAGTTTGTGTTTTATTTACTAAGATAAAGGAGAGATCACTCCCAATTTCTACCTGAGATTTTCAAATATTTCTTTGGGTAGAGGTTTCATAAATATGTGAACAATTCGTTCTTTGGTGCTAATATATTTGCTCTACAACTTGTTATCTAAGGAAATGATACTTGATTAGAATGTTATTTGTTTTTTAGTACATGATAGGATTTCTTGAGATAATGACTAGACTAATGTTATCATAGAAAATTAAAATTATCTAATCATATTCCACTTTGATGACCTACAAAGTTTACTTCATATAAAGAACTTGGGTACAACAATACATTGTTGCTATGTTCAACTTTAGTTGTAGAAAGAGAAATTGATTGTTGATTTTTTCTTGACCAAGACATAAAACTATTTCCCAAGAAAAATGTTCTTCCATTAGTTCTTTTTTTGACATTAATGCTACTTGCCAAATTAACATATGTGTATATTATTAATGTGAAATGTGTACTCTTCCCCCACCGCGGGTGCAAATGCAAGGAAATCTTAATGAAAATACCGCTCAAGTGGCACAAGGCTCCAGCTGGATCGACATGCGTCATCCCCAACCCTCACGTACATAAGTACTAATACACTCATGCCTCGAGCTCTCCTCACTCCTATCGAAAAGCACATCAGTATCTGGTTCATCATGGGTTGCTATTATTATTTGATCAACCCGACTCAGATTAATTCATGGCGGTTTAATTTTGGCACGTGTGGGAAGGATTTACAAGGTGCCATCCACGTGGAGACCAACAAAGGGTTTTAGTCTGTTAAGAAAATGGTGGGAATCTACAACCATTATAGTAATAGTTTCTGTCCTCTAGCAATCAGCTTTAGCGCCGATGTTGGGAATATTGTGTTTCTCTCCCGTCTAGATGATTGGATTTGTTGTCCACTGGTCATGGGGTACTCTAAGGATGGTTGAATTCCTTTGGTCACTGTGGGAGATAGACTCTACACAAATATTTACTTTCATGTCCAGAGTCTTTGACCAATGGCATGCATAATTATAATTGGGTAAATTCGTTAAGTTTTAGGGATAACTCCCTGGCCATCCTCTTAGCACTTAAGTCCGACACTATGGTTGCTCTTGGGCATTCTCCGCTCACTAAATTTTGTTATGTACCAGACTGTTGTGTCTTTGTTGAAGGTTGAAGCATGTTTTCAACTCTCGAAACAAGGTATTTACCTCTTCTATTTCATCACTCTCTTCACAATGTAGGCTACCCCGAGGTGAATTCTCTTAGCTACCATGTCATGTGGTTGCGTATTAACCAAAATTGGAAGGCTCATCGGGGTCTAAAGAGGTTCGTTGGTGTTATTAGCGGTCTAAAAAGAGTGCACAACCTGTGAAACCATTCATGGTCGGGACTCAGCGTTTACAACTTAGGCACATAACATGGCTCGTGACTGGCGCATGCAACATAACTCGTGGTTGAAGTAGGACCATCGACGACAACATGGTTTCAGTGCAAAATAGGATTAAATCATGGCTCATGACTGTGTCTTGGGGTATTGTCAGAGTCTATAGCAACAAATCTCTGTTGGCAGACCACCCTTGCAACAACGGTCGTGGCCTATGGACAATGGCAGGTCTTCCATCCTCCAACAATATCATCGATTTTCCTAAACATCTCTTTATCAATTTGTTTTGATATGTTTTTCTGAGTCTATGCTATTTCTGTGGTCAAAATACAATGCTATGGAAATTTTGTAATTTTGCAAAAATTATGTTCACCATGTCATGCAAAGCTACAATAAAAAGGTATCATTCAGTCTCGGCTCATAGTGTGTGATTTCTTTGTGAAATTGATTGAAACTTTGCTATAGCTACCGAAAGATGCATATTCTGCAACTAGTGTTTTTGCAGCCAAATACTAATTTGAATAGGTTCAAACGAGTTTGAAGACAAACAGGACATATGGAAAATTTCCATATGTCAGCCACATGGACATTCACCTATTGGGCGTAGCTGGAAGTTTACAAGATACGTGAATCTCGTGCTCAAACAAAGAATCAAATGTGGCTATGGAATGTTGTTCTCATATGGAATCTCAAGGAGTCAACCTTATAATCAAGCGAGCGAGATCTGGAATATAAAATTTTAATTGATGATGTGTCAATCAAAATTTCTCACAATTCACTCTTTTAGAAGAGAATCCTGAGAGTAAATTCCTTCTTTTGATTTTAAAACTTAGATGTCGAATTAAGGACTTACTTCTCGGACTTAATTTCTTGAAGTTGTTAGTTCATCAAACATCATAAAATTCTTTGATCCAGAAGCGAGAAAGACGAGTATTAAGTTTTGAATTATCATTATTATTTGGAGAAGAAGAATTTTCTCTTTTTATAGTGAATACAAATACTATGTTTCATGGCTCAACTGTAAATGTGTTGGTAATATAAATTCGATGTTTGAATTCCTAGTTCCTTGCATTGACGATGAGGGCCCCCTGTGGAGTTGTGAGATAGTATAGTTATTCTTTTAATTTCATTCTTTACCACTTTACAATTAGATTAACATTCATATCAATTTGATTTTCAAATAGATAGATGATTTGAGACTCTGCTTTCAATTCCAATCTTGCTCATTTATCCTTGGTTCATGACTAGTCAAACACTTTGTAGTAAAAAAAAACTCTAAAAACATTTATTTTGTGCTTAGTCTTAGATTTATACCTTAAGATTTATGATTAGTTCTGATTATGAATGCACACACCAATAATCTATGAAGGATTCTACATTTCGAATCTGATTCAGTTCATGCTCTTTGATCATTGTTTTTTTTTAATTTAGTTCTATTTCAATACTGCTTTTGAACTTGATTAAGTTCAAGTTCTAGAATATAATCATCTCTTTTTAAGTTAATTAGATCAGATTTACATTTACTGCTCAATAGAATAGACTTTAATTTCTGCTCAAATAGAATATCTTTCAATTTCATTAGAATAGTTTTGAATTCTTGGAACATTAACATAGTTTTCCTTGAAGTTTAGTTAAGTTTGAATGCCTTATGGACAGAACATGTGCATAGACTTAACAAAAATTAGTCACAGATAGGTTAAATTTACATTTTGTACTGATATTCATTCTCTTTGATTAAACATAGATTCCTAGCATATACAATGCACATACACTTCACAAGTTCACAAATCCTAGTCGATAATTTAATGAAGTAATTTATCCACAATTAAATTACCCAATAAGTAGTAATGCAACAACTTAAGTTTCGAAGATACAGTCTCATCCTTGTTGTTGGAGGAGACGTGATGGAAAAATATGGAAAGCCAGGACACAAATGCGTTGTTCATAAGAGGACACTCCCCAAATAGAAATAAAAGTAAGTCTTCAAGTGGGAGATCTAAATCTCCAGGAAAATTCTTAAGGGTATGTTGGATATGTGGAAAAGAAGGGCATTATAAGAAACATTATAGACCCAAAATTACAGAGAAAGGGATTGGATTTAATGATTCTCCTTCTATAGAAGCAAAGCCTTCTCATATAAATGACGAGATATGTAGTTGGCTTCTTCAAGTACACATGTAGATCATGAGGCATGGATAGTCAACTTAGGGGCATCCCTTCATATGACTCCTCACAAGGAGTGGTTTTGTGAGTATGAAATATATGACCGTGGTGATGTTTTCCTAATAGACGACTCAACATCCAAAATCATAGGATGAGGAAAATTGAAGTTGAAGCTCATGGTTGGAAGGATTAGAACACTCCTAGGTGTTCTGCACATCCCAGGATTGACGAAGATTTTGATTTTTGTAAGCAAGATGAGCAATGCAGGTGTAAACCAATGTTTGAAAAGGATACTTGGAGGATGGTTCTAGGTGAAATGGTATTGTTGAAGGGAGTTTGGATTGAAACTCTATATAATATAATTGGAACAATATTAATGATGGGTGCAACAATTCTGTTGTTCTTGAGAGTGGAGTCGAGGAAAGGAAAAAATCTTACAGTATTTGGAGAAAAGACTATGTCATGGCATCAAAGACTGGGACATATTGGAGAGAAGGAATTCTAGTACTACATGGTAATGGCATGGTAGAAGGTATGTCTAATTTCTCTCCGGGTTTTGAGTTCTGTGAACATTGTTTATATGGAAAGAAGAATAGGGTAAATTTCTCCTTTGTTACTACAAGGGCATAAGAAATATTACTTTTGGTGCATAATGATGTGCTTGGACTTGTGTTTGTTCCATAACTAGGTAAATATATGCACTATGTCTCACTTATAGATAACTTCTTGAGGAATACATAGATTTATTTCCTCAGGAAGAAATTTGAGGTCTTTGATAAATTCAAAGAATTTGAGGCTCATGTGAAAAATCATGCAGAGAAGAAAATTAAGGCGTCAAGGATAGATAATGATGGAGAATTTTGTAGGAATGAATTCAAGTAACTATGTAAGAAGTGTGGTACAACAAGGAAAAAGAATACTCCATATGCACCTTAATAGAATGTAATTGTAAAAAGGATGAACAAGATAGTAATGGAGAAAGTAATGAGCATGCTCAGTGGTTCTGGGTTGGGACATAAATTTTGGGCAAAGGCAGTGGATACCACATGTTATGTTGTAAGTAGATCATCCTCAATAAGGATGATAAAACTCCACATGAGTTATGGATTAGTAAGAAACCTTCTCTTAAACATATCAAGGTATTTGCCTATGATGCTTATGTATGCATTCCAAAGGAGAATAGGTGTAAGCTAGATAAGAAAGATAAAAAGTGTACCTTTATTGGATATCAAAATTATCTTAAAGGTTATTAGCTTTGGAACCTAGAAATTAAGAATATTGTGTATAGTCGAGATTTATTGTTTAGAGAAATCAAAGATGTTTTCTAATAGGAAGTTCTACCAAGGGAGAAAGAACCAGAGAAGATAGAGTTTGAATTGCAGAATGATGAATTAGACTATACTAAAGAACATGAATAAGAAGAAGAAGAACCACATAGTTTGATATTGAGGAGATCAGCTTAGGAATGAAGACAACTAGAAAGGCATACTCCACCTGATTGCGATTCAATTTTGCTTTATTTATTAATGATGATGAATTTATAACTATTGGGGAGGCATCAGATTCAAAGGATGAATTTTTTTGGGAAAAGGCCATGGTTGAAGAAATGGCAGCCTTGGGATCTAGTAGAGTTGCTTGCTGGAAGAAATCCCAATGGAAGGGTGTTTTATAAGTTGAATACAGAAGGCATATGGAGAAATACAAAGCTTGATTAGTAGAAAAAGTTTATTCCCAGGTAGAGGGAAATGACTTTAGTGAGATCTTTTTTTTCGTTGCCAAGTTAACTTATATCATATTTATTTTACTTGTTTCCACTACTTTTGATTTTGAAATAGAATAGGTGGATGTGAAGACAACATTCCTACACGATCTAGAACAAGAAATCTACATGAAGCAGCCATAAGGCTTTGTGGTGAAGGGAAAGAAAAAGCTAGTATGTAGGCTAAACAAGTTGCTATATGGGTTAAATCAACCAAGGACGTGGTATAAAAAATTTGATACTTATATATTGGGACTTGGTTTCATAAGGAGAAAAGTGGACCAGTGTGTGTATTTCAAAGTTTTTGGTAATCATCTTATTTACTTGGTCTTGTCTGTGAATGATATGTTTCTATTGTAAATGAAAGGGAAATCATCGAGGAAGTGAAAAATATATTGTCTTCCGAATTTGACATGAAGGATCTTGGTGCTACAAATTTCATTTTGGGCATGGAAATTGAAAGAGATTGAGAAAGCAATAAATTTTAGTTAAATAAGAGGAAATATGTCAAGACAATATTGCAGAGGTTTAATATGCAGGAATGTAAACTCGTAAAGGTCCCTATTCTTGTAGGTGAAAGTTATTTTTAGAACAATGTCCCTAGACAGAAGAAGAGGAAGAGGACACGTGATATGTAAATTATCGTGGGTATTCCATTGGAAAATTTGTCACAACATATCTAATAAAATTATACTTAAAAATTCCAAAATATACACTATTACAATTTTATATCTCTTTATATTTATAGATATGTAGATTATTGTTAATATCATACACATGCAAATTAAAATTATGTAGAAAATGGAGAATAGCAAAATAAAAGCTCATAAATACATTTGGCACATGATGTGACATGGAAAACCCTTTCGGGACAAAAACCCCGCTGAAAAGTGAGGCTCATTCGTTCTCTTTCTTTGAATGGAAATATGGCTACAAGTACAAAGAAGTATGGCATGTGGCCCATAGGCTACTACAGTGCACAAATCCTATTTGTATGCTCTGTCTCCTCTCCCTCTTGTCTATTTTTTCTTAACTATGGAACAAATGCACTCGAAAGAATGGAACCGCTTTTCCTCTTAGTGGCTCGGTTATAACACAACCCGATAACGTACTAGTGTATAAGTTTGACTACCTCAATTTTTTTAACTAGTCTAGCTACAATATAGACTCTTCTAGAGTCTTCTTCATCATAATCACGTAGCTAGCCCCTTTTCCATGACTAGTGGGGGATGATGTGGCATCCTCTCGAATTATGGTGGTGAAAACAGGAAGGTCAACTTCTGAGTGGCATAACTTTTGCTTAGGGACTCTGATTGACACGATTCTTGCGCCGTTGGAAAGGTCTCCATGTGTAGAATAGGCTAAATTATTGTGGTGCTAAAGTGGCAAAGTTTTACCCCTAAAAAATATTATTAGGTGCCTCAAAACTCTCTTGGAGGGTTTTAGACTCCAATTTACAAAATTAGTTCCCATTGGTAAAAAGGGTCTTGTCAGTTGATTCCTCCACTTTTTCCACTTTGGAAGCATTAAGGTGGATGAAAAGCAATATAATGATCCAATCTGAATTACACCTCCCCATTTTGGGAGGCTTTTTGTGTCCAAAAGATTTTGTTGAACAAGGTGAGGAAATTTTTCCTCCACCTTCTATCGGGTGTGCCATTTAGCTTTGCCTGGAAGTTGTCCTTTCAACCCACTCTACCAAAGGTCATGGTGCCCTTTTCTTGTAGTTTCCAACCTCTTCTATAGAACTATACCTTTTTTCAACTCTCCCTGAGCATCAGGTGCCAAATCCTCCACAAAAGGTAGGCCATGTTCCTCTTCTTGATCTAACATGGAAGGCTCATAGAGTTTTAGATTCTCTACATTGACAACTAAGTAAATGCGAATATATGGTGATAAACTGAGTTAGTAGGAACTATCACCTACATTTTCCAGTATCTTTAAGGGACCATACTGTAGAGCCTTGATTTTATTATCGGGCCCCTATAGCCTCTCCTTATTCAACTGTAGCGATACTCTGTCTCCCACCTTGAATGATTTCTCTGTTTTATGCTGATCATGGATGGCCTTATATTTATCCTGTGACTTCTACAGTGTCTCTTGTACCTACATATGGGTTTGCTTGATCTTCTATATACATTTTTTGGCCCTCAAGGAATCTCCTATAAGGTCTTCCCTCACTCCTTGTTTCCCATGTCCAAAGGTGAAGGCGACAAATATCCAAAATAAGTTTCCAATGGGGACTTTCTAGTAGAAATGTGGACTACTCTGTTGTAAGAATGTTACCCTGGAGACAACCTCTGGCTGCAAGAGGCCAATGTTTGTGACATCTATCAAGATTTAATAAATTTTTTTAAATAAATGTCCGAAAAGGGAAAGACGATGAGAGATTTAACGACTATTCTAATTCAAAAACCTTATTTTCTAACACTAGTGTGGTTAGTTCAATGAAATTTGTAGAAAAAGTGGACTAGAAGAAAGATGAAGATGGACAAGATTTTATAGCTCATTCAATTAAGAATCTGAGCTTTAATTTTGCAGAATGAATGGTGAAAAGAAAAAGAGATTATGCATGAACTCCTGGATGTGGAGCACCTATTAATGTTTTGAAATAAAAAACTTAAGTACCAATTGGTAAATTCAAAGTCTTGAACTTAAAATCCAACTGCATCATACACGTATCCAAGAGAAGAATAATATAATTGAAATGATTAACATATAAACAAGAAAAACAATGTTGTAGTTTACCTAAACGTGGAATAAAATTGGCAATTTATTAATCAGATTTTTGAGATAATTCATCTGAGTACATTCCTTTTTGAGAATATCGGACTCTGAACCCCTTCAGACTGTTCAATTCTGATTTTTATTCTTTCTTTGACTAATTGTCTCAAGAATCAGTTATAAAATTGATTTGAAACATTTATAAAACTATTTCACTAATCAGTTATAAAATTGATTTGAAACATTTATAAAACTATTTCACTTACTATATAT
>APFE030702425.1:48108-67948 GCA_000404065.3 Pinus taeda
ATATATATATGATTGTTGAAACAAAAAGAAATATGTGCAACCTTCAAGTTGTTGTTCGATGCTATGTTGGAAATGAGTTGGACGATGTGTAAGTTTTTTGGTACTTGAATGGCATATGGGTCCTAGGCTGATGTCACATGCATGTAAGAAACCAGTTGTGGTTTGTTGAAACAGGGAACCACTTTGCGACAAGTCCTAGTGGTTTTGGGAAAAAGAGGGAGGGGTGCTGCAATAAATATTGACAATAGATCTTTCGATGATTGGTTTTACAATATAGTTTTGCGACACGCTCGTGTTATTTAAAGCTTGATTGTTTTTCTTTGTCACAATTTGCTGATTTGGAGCACTATCACTGTGGGCCATTGATTATTGTGTCATTTGCAAGAAACATATCCTTGAATTTTGTTGACTTGTACTCCACTGACAACTATGGCTTCTACAGATGGTTTTCCTCAATTAGCTCTCCTTTCAGAGCCCCAATATCACAACAATCACCATTGTAAGACCGGCCTTCATGTCCCAGAATTAAACATTCACTTCATTCCTTATGATACAACTAATGGAAATGAACCATTGGGTGTGGTTAGAAACTTGGTGCCACATCTTTTCTTTTGATACCTTCTTTTTCCTTTTCTTGACAACTTTGGGAATTTGATGACAACTTTCCTCAAAAAGATCCAATAGTTTCTCATATTTATTGATGGCCCATCAATAGAGAATTTCATTGTCGTCTTTAACAACCCAAAAACAAAAAATACTAACAAGCCTATCCACCTTTTACATTGAAGACTTCAAAACAACCATGTCTAAGAGGTGTTTTTCAGTGTCCTGCACGAGACATAATAACTCAAAAACCATGCCAAACTAATCTTTGGATAATATTTTGAAACAACTAAAATGTTAATCTTTGGATAATATTTTGAAACAACTAAAATTTTATGCTCAATAACATGCTTCCTTAGCTCCTCAACAACTTTATCACCTAAAAATCCTCGAGGCCTAGTTCTTTCTTGCCCAAATTTAGTTTGGTGTATCTCCACAACGAACCCCTTATATCACTTCCATAATAACAAAGTGCTTCAACAATGCATAAAATTTAGGAATCTACAATAGCTTTTTACCCTCCACGGTGGCATTGAGAAGGCTCGATTGCATAGGGTCATATGGTGACAGAATCCATCCATTGTGCCGGGTCTTCTTTCACCGAGGGTATATCATAAATTGCCTTATAGCTCTTCAACCACATTGTCATCCTCTTTTGGTTTTTTCTTCTCTTTCAATGTGCCAACATCAAATACTTTAGCGTAATAACCCTCTGATCTCCCACCTCTAGATCCAATGCCCCATATCCATATCACGTGTTTTCATCGTCTGACAATTAAAATCCCAAAAGAACGCAAGATTCTTGGTTTTTCCCGAGCACCCTTTTGCTACATGGCAACCCCACGTTATATTATGTTCTCTCAAAAAATACCACCCTCTACTAAAAAGCGGTGTGATATGCCACAAAACCACCTCTCGTTCCACGGAAGCCCCCTGAGAAGACCGACCTCCAACTGCTTCCTCCTGCCCAAAAGCCTCCTCCGATTGCTTCACTGTGTATCCCTGGAAGCCCTATCATCCATTGCTGTGCGGTAAACCATCTAACGCACCTGCACAATGTGAAAAATCACAAAGTTTTTACAATATGAAACTCCGCCATTCCCTTACCTTTGTTTAAAATGAATAAATGAAAAGCATTTTCCAAACAGAATTGAGCCATCCACAGTCTGGACTCCATCCATAGACATCTCAGTTCAATAAATCCATTAGTTGCCTTCCCCACAAACCTATGCTTTTTAAACTTGAATGTTTTCTAAATTTGAATGGTATAACAGGAATGTTATTCCAGAAATTGTTTAAGTACACTCTGCTCTTACTGTTATAAATTTCTATGTTTTCTTCTAATATCCGGATATGAGAATCCTTAATTTCTCTCCCATCCCGGTTGACCTCTTTCACTTCCTTCATTATCCGGTTTAAGGAATCCTTAATTGCTCCTTGATCCTGATTGAAAACCATTTCACGATCCCAGCCTTGAGTTCGGATATTGCTCAACTACCTTGCCCTATAACACTGCTTTTATAATTTGTTTATGTTCTGTTTTCTTGATATATTGACTCCATAGCCCAATGGAAAATAGACAGTCATCTATCCATCTAAATTAGTAATTCCACCAACAACTCAAATCAAAACCAACTACCTTGCCCTGTAACACTGCTTTTATAATTTGTTTATGTTCTGTTTTCTTGATATATTGAGTCCATAGCCCAATGGAAAATAGATAGTCATTTATTAATCTAAATTAGTAATTCCACCAACAACTCAAATCAAAACCAAATCAAGCTTACATAACTAGCCTAAAATCAATTAAAATAACAAAGTTAAATCATTAAGAGAGAGCCCTCTCTGAGCATTAGGAAGGCTAGATCCTAATCTCCAAAGTAGGTTTGTGGTTACCTCTATCATTTCTTTAAACACAACATGACAACCCTAGGGAAATTTTAGAGTGATAACAGTGAAAACGACTTTAATAACCCAAAATTAAACATTCACTTCATTCCTTACGATACAACTAATGGATATGAACCACTGATTATGGTCAGAAACTTGATGCCGCATTTTTTCTTTTGATACCTTATTTTTCCTTTTCTTAACAACCTTGGTGATTTGATGAAGGCTTTCCTCAATAAGCTCTAGTAGTTTCTTAATATTGATGGCCCATGAATTGAGAATTTCATTTCTGTCTTTAGGAGCCCATAAACAAACAATAACAACGGGCCTATCCACCTTTGCCACCAAATTCTTCAAAACAACCATGTATAAGAGGTGTTTTTCCGTTTCCTGAACACTGAATCATAATAGTTCAACAAGCCACACCAAACTAATATTTGAATAATATTTTGAAACAACTAGAATATTATGCTCAATAACATGCTGCCTTAGGTCCTCAACATCTTTATCACCTAAAAATCCTCCAGGCATAGTTCTTCTTGCCCAAATTCAACTTGGTGTATCTCCCAAAATGGAACCCATTATATCACTTCCATAGTAACAAAGTGCTTCAATAATGCACAAAATTTTGGAATCTCTAATAGCCTTTTACCTTCCATGATCGCATTGAGAATGCTCGAATGCATAGGGTCATATGGTGACATAATCCATCCATTGTGCCAGGTCTTCCTTCACTGGGGGTATATCATAAATTACCTTGTAGCTCTTCAACCACATCGTCATCCTATTTTGGTTTTTACTTCTCTTTCAATGTGCCAACATCAAATACTTTAGAGCTAATCCTCCTAGAGGGAATCTAAGCACGCATGTAGTTCTTACAAGTCAAACAAAATCAAGCTTGTTCAAGGATGAATGTAATTTTCTTTATCTTTTCCATTGTTCCAAATGTCTCCACAACAAATTCTTGCATTAAGTCAGTAGCCTCAACAATAAGATATTGCTCCTCCTTGATTTTTGCAAGCTTCTTGACCAACCATGCCCTTTCTATTTCGACATAGATCTTCCTAGTTGAGACATTATTTAGTGTTTTGATCAGTTCAACATGTGTATCGGGGTCAAGTGTCTCATTGATACATTGCATGGCTTGTTGAACCATCAAAGTGACTCCCTGCTTCAGCTGTGCTATGGTTCTCCGGTTCTCAACACTTTCTACAAATTCATGTTTTCAATATCATCATCCAAAGCTCTTCTTGTTACTAATGGTGTTTAGCTTTGTTTCTCATCAAGGTTTTAAGCCTCCACCATAATTCTACCTTTGCAAATATGAAGCCTAAATATGGACGTTACTGGATTTCTGTTCCACTGTTTGGTATCGACATAGGCATTCGTCTGTCCAATTGTGTCACCTCGTTGGTAGTTGCAGGGATCTTGGAATCGAGCCTTGACTTGGAGATTTGCATGCATTTTTTTTGGATTACTCATGGTATACATGCTCCTTTTAATATGCATATATGGGATATATCCCACATTTGTGTAGAAATGATGTTTTGTATCGTTTATAATACCCATTGCATATATCATCATATGACACATTGTGCAGTTGTATTGGTCCCCAACATGGGATCCTCCCTTGGTTTGGCACCTTGTATGTCAAGATTGCTTGTGATTTGTAATTGATGGACTCCATTGGTATATAAAGCACGAAATAAGGACTTGGAGGTTCGGTCTCAAACCCCAATAATTTTAATAAAAAGCATTTTTCTATATAAGAGTTGAAAGCATAAAATACTTATAAAAGCCTAATTTATTTTCATAATTATAATTTTTTTTTTATTATTATAAAAAATTATAAATATTGCACTTCCTAAGGGAAGAGGTAATTAATCTAACCAAAACCATAACATCATCAAAATGACCTTTCTTTTAATTTTGATCGCTGGCTCAAATTTGCTCCCAACAAATTTAATTTTTGGTTGTGCAGGATTGAGCTACAACATATATCATATTTTCATCCCAGATCTTCAGATGCTTTTGGTTGTATCCCCTTAGAAGTTGCACCAAAGTCCTATTGACTACTTCTGTCTTCTCATTTTTCTATGGATGGAAAGTTGTAGATCTCTTCAAATTTGTGTCCATCTTCTCCCATAATTTAGTCCAGAACGCATTGAGTAATATTGTGTCCCTGTATGAATTGATGTTCCTTGGTATCCCAAAGTGCACCTAGACTTATCCAAAGAACACTTTTGTTGTTTCTTGCCCACTAATGGTCCTTTTGCAGGGCATCATAACACACATCATATTGAACCTGTCAACTACCATGAACAGGTAGTCGTGTTATTGGTTTTTGGTAAACCTCCCACAAAATCCATGGAAATTCTCTCCCAAGAATGAGTGGGTACAAATAAGGAATGATATAGATCCCGTTTCCTGTTGCTAGGCTTGCTAGAATAACAAAGCATGCATCCTCTTGTGAACCTAACTACATATTCTTGCATCTTGGGCCAATACACATACTTATGGAAGTTGACCATTGTCTTCCCTACATCAAAGTGCCCAGCAACCTTAGAGGTGTGAGCCTCTCTAATCAGCTACAATCGCTCACCTTTAGGAACACATAACTTATCTAGCCTATAGAAAAATCCATCATACTAATTGTAATCAATGGTGCTATTACCATAGTGCACATGAATCTAACTTTGCAACTATTGAAACACCTCCCTGAAGTCCTCATCCTCTGAATATGGCTCTTTGTATGCATCATGGGTGAATGGATCCATGTGCATTGGAGTTCCCAAAGCTATGCTATTTGATGTGGGTGGCCTTGAAAGCATGTTGACTAACTTATTTGTGCTACCCTTCTTGTACTTTATTGCTAAATGGAACTGCTGTAAAAACCCCATCCTTTGGTAATTCTTAGACTGCTGTAGCTTACTTTGGGCCTACAGGTATTGTAGTGGCTAGTGGTCTGTGTATATTACTATCTCCTTTCCCATTAGATAATGCTTCCACTTCTTCACAAATTGCATAAGGGCATATAACTCCTTTTCATAGGTAGGGTAGTCAAAAACCACCCATTGAAATACTTCAGAATGGTAGAATATAATCCTCTCTCCCTGCATCAAGACTACTCCCATAACATAACCACTTGCATATGTCTCCACTTAAAAGGATTGCTGCAAGTTTGGTAATGCCAAAACTGGTGCTTAGCTGATCTTCTTCTTTAGCTTCTCAAAGGCCCTCCGTTGACCCTTTCCCCACTAGAAACTCTTGCCACGTGTTTTTATGGCATGAAGCGGTGTTGCTACCATTGAAAATGAGGCTATGAATTTTTTGAGGTACTGTACTACCCCCAAAATACTCCTAAATTTGGAAACATTAGTAGGAATTGACCACTTCATTATGGCGTCCATCTTGGCATGATCTATCTTCAACTCTCCTCCACTAATCACATACCGTGGACACACCAAAGACTGTTGTGCAATTTCACACTAATTGAGATTTGTTAGCAACTAGTGCTTCTTTAATGTCTCCATCATCTACGCCAAATTTGAGATGTGCTACTCCCAGGTACCACTATATACCAGTATATCATCCAAATAGACAATAACAAATGAATCTATAAAAGGGCATATTAAATCATTCGTTAATCTCATAAACATAATTGGTGCATTATATACGCCAAATGGCATGAATAACAACTCATACAAACCTTGCCTGGTTTTGAAGGCAGTCTTCTAAGTATCTTCTTCTTTAACTCGAACTTGGTGATATCCATACTTTGAGTCTAGCTTGGTGAAGTATTTTGCTTGTTGCAATTGATCTAGTAGATCATCTATCCTAGGCAGGGGGTACCTATTCTTGAGCTTGATCTTGTTCAACTCCCTATAATCTACACACATCCACTAAGTCCCACCCTTCTTTGGCACAATGATGATGGGTGACCGACATGGTGATGTACTTGGTCAAATGACACCCTGTTCTAGTATCTATTGCAACCATTTCTTCACCTCACTTGCTTCTTGTTGTGGCCACAACCACCACCCTATCAAAACTTGCCTTGGCAGCGATTTTGAATGGGTCCCCTAAAAGTTGATCTCTCACCTCTCCGAATGATCTGTTTTAGCCTAGAGACTTTAACTCGTTACTGAGTCAAACCTTCAATTCCTAATGGTTGAGCCCTCCATTCATTTCCTCCATCGTAACCATTCCTAACCCTCCCAAAAACCTTCTATCGCACCTCATTCCCATTATAACTCTTTAAAATGAAAATCCTTCATCAATATGCATAAATCACCCCTTTTCGCCCACTGCAATCAACATTAAAACACAACAAGTACATGTCTTCCGGGCTCGATGACATTATCAACCTTATTACATATATATATTGGGTCTGTAGCTAAATTGTTTATCACTATTGGGAGGTCCAGGGCTTATATATATATAGCGCCACTATCTACTGGACCTGATGGTTTCATTAACCATGATATATATGTTTCGGGTCCGGAGCCCCATCGCTTATCGCTATCGGGAGGGTCTGGGGCCTGTATATAAGGCACACCACTATCACCCGGACTTGACGATGATTATTGACTAGGGCATATAATATTTCAGGTCCAGCGTTATGGCTGGACACGGCGTTTTCCCATATATTTTTTTGTTTTCGGAAAACATTGAAGTCCAGGTTTTTCAAAGGGAAGGCTTAAATTGCAGACCCATTAGGACTATTAAGGGCGTATATATATTTCGGGTCTGCCTAGCCCCATCACTTATCGCAATCGGAAAAACCCGGGGGTTATGCAGATAGCGAAGGGGTGATGACCGGACCGGGTGATAATAATAGGCTCCAGTATATAATTTTAAAATCCAGCTATACGGCCCGGTTGCGGGTTTTTACGTATATTCCTGTGTATCTGATAAAACTTTGTGGTCGTGATTTAAAAAAAAAAACCCATATGGAGGACCCGATAGGGTATAGGTTACCGTCTATAATATTTCAAGTCCGGTTGTATGGCCCAACCGTGGGGTTTTCTATGTTTTCATGTGTTAAGCCCTTCCACCATTGATCTACCCTTCGTGGATCCAACGGTCCACATAGATTTCGGGTGAACGAGTTGCTCGAGGAATACCCATCTGAAAAGCGGTATCCCCTTTCCTCATAGCTGCTACGTGTCGCTTGAAGAGTGGAATCGGAGGCCTTCATCGCAATACCAGTTACCACTTAGACCCCTTCCGAAATACCACTTGGGGTATGGAAAACCACTTCCTCCCTATGCCATTGATCTTTTGCATTTCGATGGATTTAATCTTAAACACCAGCCTCTCTGCCCTTTGCTGAAGCAATGTGTCGCCTAGAATGTTTTAAGTCCAGATTACTAATCTGGTTATGTGTTATGCAATGGTTTTCAGTGTAAATCAGATTTCACTTATGGGACTTAATCAATGCATGGGTTAAAAACCAGGGGGCGATTCTTTCATGCTTGTTCCTTTTGATGTTATAAACGCTTATGAAGGCAAGATTTGTGTTTTTTTTAAGCATTTTTATCATATTTGCATAATCATAGCTGATATGAATTATTTCTGCAAGCAAATTCAAACAAACTCGGTAACTGATAAAGGTAAATTATATCAAGATGACACCTCTGCACCAATGGTGTTGATATTGCAAAAGGCACTCTGCAAAAGGGAATACAGACTGCCATAGTGCATAATGGAGGCCCTCCCTCAGTTTAGTAGAAGCACTCATGACAGCAGTGTTCCATCAAGATGTCATCACTTCCAGATACATCACAAAGCATGCTAGATGCGGGATGATGGGCGCAACAGCTTCAGTTTCCTTCAGGAAATGATAGAGAATGATAGCCACTCCACACAGGTGAAAAGAAATGATACACAATCCTTCTCTGTTCCAAAGGCATCCATTCATTCCCCTAAGAAGTAGAACGCTCCACCAAAGGTGACCTCAGCGTGTCAGCGGTTTCACTGACCGTTCTTATCTGCATATGTTGATTTGTGTAATGAAAAGAGGGGAAATGAAAGGTCATGGAAGACTAAGGGTAATTCATGGCTACATAAGTATTACCTTCAGATAGGAGAGGTGGGATTTTTGTTTGGCAGGAAACAAATTTGATTTAATAAAGGAGACTGTTTTGGTTCAATGAGGAGCCTTTTGTTTTAGATTTAAGATCCTTTGCTTTCATGTGTTTTGAGACGGGATGTTAATTGATGGCATAAATGCAAATGTGTTTTGTTTTTGTGCAATTTGATAACCATACAACTTATAATTAGCCTTGTTTGTTTGAATTTAATTCTTCATCATAGTTAGTTCATAAGCAGTCCCTGATTGGAAACTATGTTGGACATCAATTGTAAGTTTTTCTTCCATAAAATTGAATGTGTATTCCTGTATGAATGATTGGATTGCAATTAAGAATTAATGCAACCTTGTTTTTATATGAAATAGTAATTGATTCATTTAGACTTGGAATTCATATATGATGTTTAACCTCTCTTTGTCATGCTCTTACAGGATAGATTAGGATAGTTAGGACATAGGCTAGAGTAGTTAGAAGAAGTGTAGATAGGATTCAATACATAGTGGTTAGCTATTTCATTTTGTTGATGTAATTGAAGCCTTCTTCCCAGAAGCAATCTTTCAACTCATTTAACAGTGTACGGGGTCCCTTAAAACCCATTGGAACTAGCCATTCCAAACAAAAGCAGGTCTAATTGGGGCTTGCAATCGGGTTAGTTCCCTTTGTTGGTATAGTGAAATTTGGCCATGTCAACATATTGGTGCTAGAAGGAGGGCCGAACCGTCGTCCACAACTTTTTATGATTTCATCTATAAATGTCGCGCATGGACTCAAAAATATTAATGCATGGATCGTGAAGATCGAAAAGACCCTTCCTCTCATTCGGAAAATCCTCATTTCGAAGAAGAGACACTGTGGGAGTATCCTGTCACGTAGGAACAACCAGTCAGAATACTTACTCGGACTTACACTCGTTCCCTCTCTTATCTCCCCATCTTTCACTCTTTACCTCCGACAACTAAAAGAAAGCCAATGATCTGTTCCATAAACGAAGAGACATCTGCAGCCTCGTCTCTTGAAGATATTGTGCTTGAATCCTTGTAAAATATGGACACTCCCTGGGAAGAAATTCCTGAAGATCCACTCTTTGAAGGTAATCCCTGGCTCGATTTGGGAAGTGTTAATAAAGAAAGCCTTGAAGAAACCTTCAACCAGAACATCCTTATCCACAATATGGCTAACTTTCCTCCCTGGATTGCTGAGGATGCAGTAGCGATACCTGGGTAGCAGCATCCCTTACCCAAGAATGCAGAAAGAGTATTGCCTAAATTCAACCCTGGGAAGGGAGACACCGTTGATAACCATATTCACTCCTTCTTCCTGGCCATGCGCATGCTGGGGGGAGATGATGAAGATATAGTATGTCGCTTATTCCCTTTTACCCTGGTTGGTGCAATTTCCACATGGTACTTTAGCTTGAGAACCAGATCGATCACCTCGTGGGTTGCCTTTCAACATGCCTTTTTAAACAAGTATGGCGATGACAAAACCCCTGCGGCCTTATTTCTGGAACTATCCCATTTGAAAATGGAAACCAAAGAAAAGGTTAAGGATTTTAACATCTGGTTCAACACCTTGTTCAACAGAATCCCGACCACCGCTAGACCTACTGAGGAGGTGCTCATGGAATTCTACATCATTGCTCTCCCTGTCCGTACTGCGATGTGGGTCAAAAGGAGTAAAGCACAAACCTTACAGGGTGCTATCGATGAAGCAGTAAAAGTCGAGAATGAAATGCTTAGTCTCACAGCATGTCATCATACAACCGGAGAAAAGAAAGCCTGTCAAGCATCCAAGAAGAATAATGGGAGTGATAACATAGGGGCTGAAACGAAAGAAAAGGATACCGCAGATGTAGAAGGTTTACATCGGATCATTAAGAAGTTGACAAATATAGTCATCGATATGAAAAGGAATTCTGGAGAGAGTACAAGCGGGAGTGGAGGAGAGTATAACAATAGAAAACCTTTCAAACCTTTCTATCGTAAGAAGATATAAGGTGGTCATGGTCCACTTGCACTACCTGCTCCACCCAATGAAGGGAATTTGAATACATAAGAACTGGCTCTTATCGGATCACTCCTTAACCAAGAAGAACCTATAGTGGAGCTAGAGCTAGAACAAGAAGATGAGGAAGAGTACCAAGTAGAAGAGCCCCTCGAAGAAGAATCTCAAATCAACGTACTGTGGGATTTCTATACAAATGAGAATGATGATGACCAAGGAGACAATATGGCAGAGATCCATACTAATGAAATCCACACACAAAGCAAGGGGCCACTTGCAGCTGTGATGAAGCCTTTATATCAAACCAAGAAAGATGTCCGCCCTCTAAAGGTACCCGCTCCCAAAGTTCCTGTTGAAAAGGGTAGACCTAGTGGTCAGTCCAAGAATACCCCAGTTGCAAACCATCCAAAGAAAGAAAATGCATCTCCAAATGTAACGAAGGTGACTCACAATGGTAAAGTCCCACCTAAGAATGGAAAAACTGGTATATTTACTCTGCCCTATCCTGTTTATAACATTGATTACAATATTGTGGATGATCTTAAGAAATCTAGGGCAAATATCACATACTTTGATTTGTTGAAATTAACGTAGCAAAGAGATTTGCTCTTGAAAGCTATGAATGAGCGGAACTGCAAAACTCCCACTATCCCGGGCAGCCAAACCCAAAAGTTAGTCTCCAGACCTGTTAGTACTCTCGGCACAGCCCAAAAGCCAGTAGCCATAGAAGCTACCCTATCAAAAATGAATCGAAACCCCCAAGATGTCAGTGCATCCATGATAGGGAGGAAATCAAAATCCATGACTCCCCCTTTCCTAATCATTTTTGAAATCTTCAACATGAACGTACAAAATTGCTTGGTAGACTTAGGTGCCTCGTCCACTGTGATGTCTTATGATGTTGCTAAAAGAGTTCATGCGATACCTGAGAAAACTGGAACTCGAATCATGCAATTAGAGATGACAAATGTGAAAGTAATTGGGGAATTGAAAGATGTATTGATCCGGATGACTGCTAAACCACAATACACACAAGTCATTAATATAGTGGTAGTCGATATACCCGAGGCTTATGGAATGTTGCTTAGTAGGGATTGGTGAGCAAAACTGAATGGATATTTCTCACTGATTGGTCCCATCTCTTGTTGCCTCAGAAGGGGAAGGGTGATATGCTGAGAGTTGATCGTGAAAGATACATGAAGTATGTAATGATGGAGCTAAACTGTCCCAACGAACCTATAATGTTTACCAACTCTATCCTTGGGAATTATAGTTTCAATGTTTGTGCCACAGAAACCTGTTTTGGGAAATTCCATGCAGAAACAATTGAAGAAACTGCAATAAACACACAGTTGGAAGCTCTCCCCTGTAATCCAAATGATGAACCACCTTGTAATATAGTAGATGATAGAACTAGTTTCGTAGGAAGCAATTCAATTGATGTAACACTAGACTCTATATTTTGGACACTCTATTTTGATGGCTCTAATTGCCTTGAAGGCGCAGGTGCTGGGAGCGTTCTCGTTGATCCACAAGGGAACCAACATTTTATGGCCAACCGATTGGAGTTCACATGCACCAACAACATAACAGAATATAAAGGCTTGCTGCAGGGCCTGAAAAGAGCCATTGATATGAAGGTAAAAATCTTAAAGTTTTTGGTGACTCATAGATAATTGTGGAGCAGGTAAGGAAGAGGATACACTACAATTCGCCACACCTGGTAAGGCACCAACATGAGGTATGGAACTTAATTGACAGTTTTGATTCTTTTAATATCACATACATACTTGGAGGACAAAACCAAGATGCTGATCTGATGGCTGGTATGGCTGCTGTTATCACTCAGGTTTTCCCAAAAGTTGTAAGAAAGGGAAAGGAGGCCGAGGTAACCACAAACCAATCTTTTAGATACAGATTCTAGCTAATCTGCATCCAGCTAGGGCTCTCTCTTTACGTTTTAGCTTTGTTTTTTAAAGATATTAGGCTAGTTGTGAGGTTTAGGAGTTTGTTTGAGTTTGGGTGGTGAGATTCAGTAGCAAAGGGATAAGATTGAGTAGTTTAGGCCATTGCGCTAATGGAGTCAAGGAAGATGACTTAACTGAACTTGGTTTCTTAACAAAAGATGGTTTTATAGAGCAAGATGGTCAAACAAAAAACAAACAATGATTTTAGAATAAATGGGAATGTTTCAAATGGGTGAAGGGCAATTAAGAATCTTTCAACCTATTTAAAAAGATGAAAATGAAATTGATTACTTATAAAGAGCAGTTAAGTATTCTTTAAGTAATAATCAAAGTGATAGAATTAGAAAACAGGAGTAATTAAGATTTCACTGTTTATTCTAATTCAGAAGAAAACATAGAGAATAATAACTTTTGAAGACAGAGTGCAACCAAGCATATTCTTAATTACTCATTTTTGTTTATCATTCAGAGGTGAAACAAAGGTGATATAATAAACAAGGAAAACATTAAAACATAAGGTATAGAGGACTTATTGATCCGGTGTTTGATTCAAGAAATATGTGAAAAGTCCTTTGCCTCAATTCTTTATCCATCAAGCCATACGAAAATTTGATCCAATTAACACTTTATTCCAAAAAGCCAGTATTACAACAACGTATATGAATCCAGCCCCTCAATACTCCAATTGAGGGAATATTTATACAAAATATTTTACACAAAATATCTCATAATAGAGTGAGATATATTCTAGTGATGACTAATCATTTTTTACAAGAAAATAGAGACAACTAGTCTCGAAGATAGGAGAAAAGCAAACTGATGTTGTGCTGATCCTATTTGCGCTAAGTGTGCTGGAGGCAGGCCCTTTTATTTGGCTTGCTGCTGTATTCTTCAACAACTTCGTGCTGGATGCTCTACTTTTACTTATTCTCTTTACTTGCTCTGATACACTTCGACCTGTTTGATTCCTGTTCAACTTTTTTCATCTTACTATGGTAAATTGCCCAAAATTTACCTTTTACTCAAGATAAAATTTACAAAATTTCTAGCATGTCTTCCCACCATTTTTGCTCTCGCAATTTGTGCTTCTGAAGTTTCCTTAGAGTTTCATCAGTCTCTGTGTATCTGAAAAAGTTAGGCTGGATGGTGAATAAGTGCTTTACTTCATGTTCAATATAAAATAAGTTCTCTAAGCTGTCATAGAGAACTCGGCCTGTGAGGAGTTCTTTCACTCCCGATGCACTTATTGATGTGCTAGCTTGATTTCCATCATACTTATTCAATTTATCTACATAATCAATGTGTTTCATTAATCTGTCATTAATGACCAAAGGAATTGGTAGCCTTTTATTCTGCAAAATTGTGAATTTTTCCATAAAAGAATTGATTTCCACCTGCATATCCTGGCATCTTCTCTCTAAGTTCTGCATCAAAGTTCTCTTGGTTAGAACCCTTTTGATTTCCAAAATGGTATTTGTCCTATCAGAGATGCCAAGTTCTTCCAGTTATTCTCTATTTCTGTTATTCAAAAAATGTATAAGCCGATTGACTTCATCTGGCATTTTACCCAATTGTGCTCTTGTCTGTTGAAGTGCTCCATGCGCTATTTTTACTAAGTCGATCTGCTCTTAGATCACTTGGATAGATAGCCACAAATCATTAATAGACTGAATGATGTTAGCCCAAAGGATTTTCTTGATATCTGCTAGGGGCTTATCAAAAGTGAGCTCTTGTTCTAATGTCTTCACTTTACTTTCTAAGGCTTTAATTTCCCTTGTTTTTTCCACAACACTTATTTTGGAAATATCATAATTTCTCTCTGCTTTTGAAAATTTCTCTTTTACCTGTTTCAACTCTGTAACTTGTAATCTCATTTCTTCCATGGCCTTTATTAATTGTTATGTGCTCAAATTAGCACTGCTGCCTGGTGCTGTTCCTGCTGTTGATGTACCTGTTGCAATTGTGCCTGTGATTACCTCAGTTGTGGTTGCTGGGACATTTGGAGTTAACGGTGTTCCAAGTGTAGAGGGGACTGCAGTTGAGACTATGGGGATTAGCTCAGGAGGTTGAAAGGTCGACTCTCCCTACTTTTCCTTCAGTGATTTTTCTAATGCCTGCTCTGTATCATTCAATTTCATTAAGTTTCAAGAGCAGGTCCATCATATCCTCTTCAGATTTCTGTTTTATAACTTCTGCAGTTTGTGGATGCCTTGAAGGAGGTAGCTTCGGCTGTTTCCTCAGGGAAACAATGTCCTCTTCTTTCTTTTTAATTAGTGCCTTTATGCCTTTAACATCTTTGGGATCATGTCCCAATCCCATGATGATTTCTTCTAAGGCTTTTATTCTGTTATCCTTGGCCAGAGAAGATGCTTTCTCCAAATGTAATTGAGTAGTTGTATTGTCCAAGGAGTCTTGCAACTTGTGGGCCGACATTGCTTTGTCAGTCAGTGTGGAATAGACCACTTCCCTAGTTTGCTTGTGAAGTTAAATTTGGTCCATAGGATGAATATCTTTGGCTAAGACCTCCAAGTTTGTTCTGATGTAATCTGCTGCTGGCTGGGGTTGCTGTACCTTCGGCTTAAAGTAACTCATTAATATTTTGCCTTCTTTAATGTCATAGGATGACATTAATCTCTGCTGGTTTGTGGGGGCCATTTTCAAATACTGACTGTAAATTTGAAGTCTTATAGGATCATTTCTGGCTTTTATCTCTGTGAAGGTCTTTTTGATGTCTGAGTCCTGTTTGCTTTGTGGCCTGAGGGATGACACTTCTATACTATGTTGTCTTTCTAACTCTTGCATCTGTGAGCTAGCTGATGTTCTTCCCACTGTAAAAGTTTGTTGGCTAGCTCTTTCTTCTCTCTGGCTGTCTACAGTTTCTTCAATTATTTCCTCTTCTGACAGAGGGTTTAGTCTTTGCCTCTTTGCTCCAGGCTCTCCTGTGGGTCCACTGATAGGTGTAGTGGTTTCTATGTCTCTTTTTTTATGTCTTTCCTCATTTAGAGGAGTTTGCAATGCCAGACTTTCTGTTGCTTTAGTTTGGGCTGGAGGAATTTGCACTTGACTCTGTTCTTTGGACATTCCAGGTTGATCTGTCATTGTAGGCTGCTCTGTGGTCTCTATTTCTTTGCCTTTTGAAGTTCCTGTAGCTGGTATGTTAGCTTCTTGTGGTGGTTGCTGAGAAGTTCCAGCAGAGGATGTGCCAATTTATGATTTTTGAGGCAGCTTGAATGGTACCTGTCCAAAAGAGTCTAGGTCAAGGGTCTTTTCAAGATCTCTCATAACATTTTCCATTTTTTCCTGCTCACTAATATCTTCTATTAGGGTTCCTTCTACCCATTCATCCTGATTTGCAAACTGCTCAATTTTTGGGATCCTATGATGTATATAAACTGATAGCCTGTTCTTTGTTCTTCTGTCACATATAAAACTGTTAGGGTCATATGACACCGACCAAAAACTTTTTCTTAATTTAAGGCTATATTCTAAAATCCTTTCAGCTTCTTGCCATGCATCTCTAGAATTAATGACAAAAGGGTCTAGTTGGTTCTTTATTTTTAACTGGGCCTTCTTCATTGTAGCACAAAAATGGACTAAATCTGCATTGATGATATGTCTGAAATACTCTAGTGCAAATAATCTCATGAGCACATATTTAGGTAACTTGAAAGGGCAAAGTTCACACCCATACATTCTGATTTTTGTGTGATTTTTGTACAGGTACCAGTCACCTATCCGGTATTGCTTTAAGAGTTGGAGAATTTTCTTCATGTCACCACTGATCCTACGAGGGGAAACTCCTATAAACAGAGAGGTTTCTGAATGTACAAATAAATCAATGAACTCATTATAAGTGTAAGGGGATTCCAGAGTATTATGGAAGATTGAACTCTAAAATATCACAGACTTTTGATTTCCTTTTGAGTCCAATTTCCTGATGTGGAAAGGAATGCTATCAGACTGATGATATAACAAAAGATAGTATATAAAATATGTGTATTTGAAAACTCCTTCCCTTTCCAAATTTATGAATTGATTATGGATTTTATTGGCAATGAAAGTGACATAGTCATATCTGACAGTAGGGGGCTGTCATGGAGTGAAGATTGACAGTAGCACCGGGGTAATATCATCAACATATTCACTGGAATTGAATCCCATGATCAGGGATACCATGTTAACAATGAGTCTACTAGTTTCAGTGAAGCACGTCTGCAGATATGGAGGTGGACCTTTGGGCTGGTAGTTTGGTAACATGAAGGTTTGAGCAATGCGGTTTATTTCTGATTGAGATAACTGAGGGGATTTTTCAAGTAGATATCCTAGGGAAAGAGGAGCAAGGGGCTGGGTGGAGTGGAACTCTATCATTTCATTGATGGATTTAGCAATTATTGGAAAAAAGATAGTTTGGAATGGGGAAATAAATGCTCTATGGACAGGGTCATAGTTGGCACAACAATGATGAATTATCTCTGGGAAAACATGGACTGAGGGGAGGAAATACATGGGAATGTTAGATTCCCACAGTGCAAAAATGTTAGCCTTATTCAGATGACTATCTCTGATTTGGCAGAAGATTTTAAGATGGTTACTATCACTAGATAGGTCTTTTATTTGAAAGTATTTATCAACCAGTGGTAGATAATCTAAATCTCTGTGAGGAGCATTCATGGGCGCGACATTCAGGGCTACAGGCACTTCCATATTTGGTTCTTGTGTATTCAAATTGGAATTCGGGCTTTCTGTGGGAAAACAGACCAAACAACAGTTTTGGGGTCTTTTTATGGCAACTACAGACTGTTCTTAACTTGAATTTGGCCTTCTCTGGTAAAATTCTCAGTAGAAAACCGAAATTGCAGGGTTGCAGAGTAAAATAGATAAATACCTGTGTTAAAGAGGAAAACCATACAATGGCTGGTTGGCTGATACGCTGCGGAGCTCGTTGCTGTAGTCTTTCTGGTCAGGTGGCGGTTGAGATACTGGAACAGTGGACTCGGTCGTTATTTTGCATGGGAGCTTGGGACGCAGTGCGTTACAGTGAAAATGACATTTTATCGTTTATTTAATGAATCTAAGGTTGGTGGGTCTTTTTGCATTTATTGGGCGGATGACGTAAGCATAATATGATTCTTTATCATTATGTGGAGGGTGGTAAGCGGTTTGCATCACACCGCTTTTGAGGCTGGGCGGTTTTGGACCGGGAGCGAGCGAGCATATTGGTAGCGCGAAGCGTGGCAGAGGTACGGGCGGAAAACTGCCTGGTGATCATGAGTTAAAGTGCGGTCACCAGGGGGCGCGATATCGCCGTCGACCGTTGGATGAAAAGGCAGAGATCGGACGGCGGACGGGCGTTGGAGATGGCGGGGATTTGATTTGTGGTGGGCCCGATGTATTTAACAGTGTTTAATCATATCAAGGTCAATTTTATTGGTCGGGGTTGGTTATTAATTAACCTAAAGGGTTAATCAATCCCATATAATGCAACGGGGAAGGTTATTAATAAATTTCAGATAAACTTATTAATCTTTGTTAAACAACGTTTATAGTTATGTTTAACCGGGGGGGAATTATAAAAAAATGGGGGATTTATATAATAATTATATATTACGGGAAGGGTAAATGTATTTTTCGGGATTTATATAATAATAGTTAAAGGTTAATATGACTTCGAAATTAAAGCGCCCAGTTAAAATGCTAGAATTTTACATTTAAAACTTAGGCTAAAGTGGGAAAAGGGGTTTTAAGGTGATATTATGCATTTCCTAAGTAAAATAGGATTTTTACTTACGTAAACTTTATAAAATGAGATGAATGATTGATGGATGATTTTAAGTACTTAGGCTTTTTATATCATTGGGCCGAGGGTCCGGTCCCTCCAGAAGTCAGAGAAATGCTCTGAGCCCCTTTGATTTTTAAAGACCTCAATACTTAGGGGAAATTAGTGAAATATTTAGGGAAAAATGTGAATGAAAGTTAGTTATTTAACCTTGTCTTGCTTGAATTGCATCAAGTGAAATGTCTGCCTTGCACTTTGTGATAAAAGTAAAATTTAACACATTTAGAAACATTTTTCATCACAAGTATCATTCTGCAACACCATCTACCTACCCTACCTACCTTAACCTAGCATTTTTTCCTTCTTTATTTGGGTGCACTTAGACTGGCAAACCCTTATCAATCTTCTTTTTCTTTTACATGGCAAGCCTACCTAAGTCTACACTTATTACATCCAAGGGCTCAGATTAAACTGTTGAGCTCCTTTTATTTATTCTACTTATCTAATTATCTGCCAAGTTTAAACAGTTTGGTCAGATTTTATTATCTATTTCTACAACATGAAATTGAAAAATGAATGAGCCAAGTTTAAGCTGTTTGACTCTTCATTAATTGTAGCAAAGTTTAACAAGCTGCACACAATTGCTTATTACAGAAAATGAAATACTAGTGGCATTTAGACTTGCACATTTTCCTGGTCTATTTTGTTTGGGGTTCATTTCTTTCACTTTTTTGACCATTTTATTTTTTTTACCCTTTGATTTTTCTTTTAGGGTATACCCTCTTTACATTTTTTAAATTTTTTGTTTTTTTGAAAATATGGAAAACCTTTGCAACAAGAAAATGTATGAACATATTACAAAGCTCATCAAGTCAATCATGAAATATGACACCTATTGGTATAGGAGCATAACAGCTGCAAAATTTTTCCTAATTTTAGATTAAAGAAGAATAAATGTTATGTTGAATTGATTTTCAGACCATCCGTGCCTGATACCATCTCAAACTGGTAGGTGTTCGAAGATGATGAGCAAATATTGGAGTTCTTGCACTGCGAGAAGACGTTCAAGAATGCAGTCATCAATGAAGAAGAACATGACAGGCTTATGGACGAGAGGGAAGGTGATGAAAAAGATCAATTCAATACAATTCCCAAGTCAGTTGTCAAGATGGACGACTTGTATGACCTATATGACAAATTCAAAAAGCCAATGAATTGCAAAATGCATAGCTCCTCCATGAAGTATGAATCAGTCAACCTTGGAACCAAAGAAGACCCAAAAACTATTAATTTGGGCTTGGGGTGCTCTCCACAGGAAGAGGCCACATTTGTCAAGCTATTTAAAGAATCCAAGGACATCTTTGCATGGACATATGGGAACCTAAAAACCTTTGATACCAGTGTTATGTCGCATGTAATTCCTGTTATCACAAAATCAATCTCTGAAGGGGCTGCTAATCAGATAGACTCTGTGTAACTGTTTCAGACCAATCTTTGGACTAAGG
>APFE030702429.1:0-15760 GCA_000404065.3 Pinus taeda
ATACTCCTAGAACCACTATCTTTGGGGAGTGAAGTGAAAGGATGCACCTGAGTCAATCAACCATGCCTCATGATCTACATGTGTACTTGAAGAAGCCAAGTACACATCCCCACCTTCATCTGAGGTGGTTTTTGCCTTTATCGGGAGATTTAGATTTACTGTCCCTTTTGAAGTGCCCTTCCTTTCCACATTTCTAGCACACCACCTTTACAGATTTTCCTAGAGATTTAGATCTCCCACTCGATGACTTATTTTTGTTTCTATTCTAGGATTGTCCTCGTATAGACAAGGCATCACCATTATGGCTCTCCATATTTTTCCATCTCATCTCCTCTGTCAGCAAGGATGAGACTATTTCATCAAAATACAATGCAGTTGCATTACTACCTATTGCAATAACTACACTATCCCACGAATCTGGTAGAGAATACAACAAACTGATGCACTTACCTTCATCTGAAATTTCAATATCAACAGATGCTAACTGACTTACCACAGTATTAAACGCATTCAAATTCTCTGTCACTGAGTCTCCATCTTTCATCCTCAAGTTATATAGCTTTTTCCACTGGAACAGTTTATTCACCAGAGACTTAGATTGGTACAAAGTCCCTAACTTGTCCAACAAAGCCATTGTTGTAGCTTCCCCTGATACATTCAACAATAATGAATCTTAGACACACAAACGTATTGTGCTCTTTACATTATGATCCAACTTCTTCCATTCTTCATCGGTCACTCCCATTGGTTTAGTACTTGGATCTACCATGATCCTCTGATCTTTATCCACCAACAGATCTTTCATCTTGAGTTTCCACAACTCAAAACTTTGACCATTAAATTTCTCGATCTCTATCTTTCCACTACTCGCCATCTTCTTTCACCACCAGAATCGATCTTTCAGATCTCCCACTGAACAGGGTCTACCACAGGCCCGAACAAAACCCCTCAACAGTAAAGGCATCCCCTTGAAGCCAAAATAACTCTAATACCAGATGTAGGTTTTAACCCCGTATAGAAATTACCTGCATACGAATTCTAAAACATGGAATAATAAACAATGCGAGAGAATAACACATAAAACACATATAAGCAGAGATTTTCCCACTGTATCCCAAAATCAAACTACCAGCTTGATTTTTCATTATGGTCCTTTCAATGTTACAATACATATTTATACATGCCAAAGCATCCAATACCATGGACCTAAAACCATTGCATCCAATACCATGGACTGAAAACCATTGTATCCAATACCATGGATCGAAAACCATCGCGTCCAAAAAACATGTGCAAAAATCATGCACAAATCCATAGGTGGGTCCGCTCAACCTAACATAGGGTCCAAAACCAAAATTTTTCAGGGCACTGCCCCGGACCCCATAAAGTGGGGTTATGGGTGCACTTCAAACACCCCGTTAACTACGTGGAAAGAATATAACACAACCCAACAATATCGGAAGATATAAGGATAAGGTCATTTGTGACATAATGCCGATGGATGTATGTCACATACTACTAGGCAAGCCATGGCAGTATGACAGAATGGTGGTACATGATGGGAAGACAAACTATTACAAGTTTGTCAAATATGGGATCAAGCACACGCTTGTGCCCATCAAGGAAGAAGAGACGACGGAAACAAGCGGGACAAGAGTGTTGTTAATGTGCAGAAAACAGTTTTTAAAGCAGATTGAAGACAGTGAAGTAAGCTATGTTGTTGTAAGAAGAGCGAAAATTGTGCTGCTACACACAGAGGCAACATATTTGCTTGCAGAAATTTAGCAGATGCTAGAGGAGTTCAGCGATATAGTAGTGGATGACTTGGCAGATAAACTGCCTCTCAAGAGAAGTATAAGTCACCATATTGACTTTATACCTGGAGCAAGTTTGCCGAATAAGGCAGCACATCGAATGAGCCCCAAAGATAATGAGGAGATTAGAAAAAAGGTGTAGGAATTGCTAGATAAAGGGTTGATAAGGGAAAGTTGGAGCCCCTGCACAGTTCCAACAATTCTCGCTCACAAGAAAGGAGGAGAATGGCGAATGTGCACATATTCAAGGGCCATCAATAAGATTACCATCTGGTACAGGTTTCCACTGCCACGGATGGACGACATGATGGACAACTTGAGCAGGGTAGCATGTTTTTCAAAGATTGATTTAAAGGGTGGGTATCATGAGATTCGACACTGAGAAGGGGATGAGTAAAAGATAGCCTTCAAGAGTAATGAAGGACTGTATGAGTGGCTAGTAATGCCATGCGGACTGAGAAATGCACCCAGTACCTATATGCGGTTAATGAATGGAATGCTGAAAGAATTCATTGGGAAGTTTGTAATATTGTACTTGGATGATATATTAATTTTCAGCAAGACAAGGGAGGAACACTTTCGACATGTTCGAAAAGTGCTGGAAAAGTTGTAGCAGAATAAGTTGCTGATAAATATGAAAAAAGTGTACTTTTCTGCAAAAAGAATTGGTTTATCTGGGTTTTGTGATTACAGAAAATGAGTTGAATATGGACCCAGAGAAGATTTCATCAATTGTCAACTGGCCATCCCCGAAAAGTTTGTTTGAGGTACATAGCTTTCATGGGTTGGCAAGTTTTTACTGAAAATTTATAAGAAATTTCAGTGAAATCTGCACACCTATGTTGGATACTATGAAGAAGGCAAGTCAACCTTTTCATTGGACCAAGGCAGCAGAAAGGATTTTTTAGCTACTAAAGAGGAAGATCACAAAAGACCGATCCTGAGATTGCCAGATTTTAAAAAGCTTTTTCAGGTTTGCTGTGATGTAACCAGTATGACCATTGGAGCTGTACTTAGCCAAGAAGACAAACCTGTTGTGTTTTTTAGCAATAATTTGAATGAATGCAGGCAGAAGTATTCATCTTATGTCAAGGAATTCTATGCTATCGTCCAAGCATTGAAGCACTAGAGACACTATTTGTTGGGGAATGAGTTCGTTTTGCTCTCAGATAATTCTACACTGCAATATGTGATGCAACAACACGAGCCGAATCACAAGCATGCTAAGTGGGTTGAATATTTGCAATGTTTCACTTTTGTGTTGAAACACATCAACGAGCAGACAAACAAGGTGGTGGATGTGTTGAGTAGAAGAGACCTACTCTTGCAGGAGAGTATGATACAAGTGCTGGTCTTTGAGCACTTGAAATACTTGCATTAGACTGACATGGATTTCAAGGAGGCTTATGAAGCGTGTCAGAATCCTTTGGTGAGAGACAATAGTCCGTGGTTGGACTATAATTTGCAGGAGAAGCTGTTGTATAGAGGAGGATATTTATGCATTCCTGACTGCTCAATGAGAGAGAATATCATTTGAGAGAAGCATAGTGGAGGTCTAGCCAAACATTTTGGCATAGACAAGACATTAGAGCAGCTCATCCATTTTTATTATTGGCTAAAAAAGTGAAGGGATGTGTAGAGATTTGTGACCAGATGTAAAGTGTGTCAGTTGGAAAAGGGACACGGTAAAAATACGGGACTTTACATGCCATTTCCCATTCCAAGTAGACTGTGAGACTAAGTCAGCTTGGACTTCGTCTTGGGCCTACCAAGGACACAACAAGGTTATGATTCGGTGATGGTAGTAGTGGACCGGTTTTTGAAGATGATGCATTTCATCCTTGCAGAAAAACTAGTGATGCCACTCACGTGGCCCCCTTGTTCTTTACAGAGATTGTCAGGCTACATGGTCTACCTAGGTCTATCCGCTATGATAGGGACGTGAAGTTTACAAGGCAGGGCACTTTCGGCGCACCCTGTGGAGGAAGATGGACACACAGTTAAGTTTTAACTCTGCTTATCACCCACAGACCAACGAGCAAACAGAGGTGGTAAACAGTAGCCTAGGGAACCTGCTACAGAGTTTGATCAGTGAGAATTCACAAATGTGGGATCAAGTACTTGGCCAGGTGGAGTTCGCTTATAACGACTCGCCCACCCGCAGCACGGGTTACAATTCTTTTCAGATCTTGTATGGTATGCATCCTCACGGAGTGCATCAATTACGAGATCTAGGATAGTAGGAAAGACGGAGTGCTGATGGGGAAGAATTTGCTAAAGCAATGAATGATTTGCATGAGTAGGTGAAAATAAAGTTGCAAGACAGTAGTCAAAAATATAAGCAGCGAGCAGATTTGAAGCAGAGAGATGTACAGTGTAATGTGGGGGATGAATTCCTCACACATCTGCACAAGGAAAGTTTTCCTAGAGGTGCATAGAACAAGCTAAAATACAAAAAGATAGGTCACTACAAAATTCTCCGGAAATTTTTTGCTAATTCTTATGAAATATAGCTCCCACCAGGAATAGGCATCTCACCCATCTCTAATGTGGCAAACCTATTTCCATACACTGCTGATCCAAAAGAAGAAGACAGTACTACACAACCTACATGGGACACCCAGGACAAAAGTGATACCAATGTCTTACGTTCAACCCCCTGAGATCAAGAGGATCCTCGACACTCAAGTGGCCAAGCAAACTTGATGGAAAGAGTATCTGCAATATCTAGTCAAGTGGAAGAATCGTCCTATTGAGGATAGTTCGTGGCTTGATGCTAGGCAGATAAAGCAGGCGGGTTATTCAGTCAAGAAGCTCATGGACCAGAGTCATGAATTCTTCTTACCCTAGGAGCCTGATGCAGGAGCATCCAGCTAAGGGCACCATGACTGGGTGTTGGTCTTCGCCAAGGTGGAAATATTTATCAGTGTTTGGTTTCTTTATGTTTAATTAGTCAAAGCATAATGTAGGACTTGCTTTTTTTAATTCCATTATTAGTTAGGGAACAATATAGGTAGTTAGGGTCACATTGTCTATCTTTTAGTGAATAATTGTTTCTTCCATTTGGAAGAAAGAAAAAAAAGACATCTATATGAATTGTAAAATCTTGCAGCGCAAGAAGAACCGAATGAGTTAAAAATTATGTAACTAATAAAAGAAACAACTAAAGTGTAACTGTGCACAGTTCAGGTAACTATGGGAAAACAATACAAATACGAAATGTAGATCATTCTGAAGGGGTTCAGCATATGAGAACAGTAATAGAATACAAAGAATAATTTTCTTTCATTCGAGTCCATCTGTAACAGTCATTGAAATGTTTATTTACTTTTTCCTAATCATTGAATAAACAAAAATAAGCAGATACTGTGCATGCATATCCTTTTCATTTATTTTCTCTCCTGAAGAACAGAAGGTAGACCAGGAAAATTGCATGGGAACTTCCAGTACAAAGGCTGGAAAACAATAAACAGAGTCCATGATCGAAAGAATCAAGGACATTTCGAACAGTTCAACCAAGAACGAGTATATAAACATTGAGTAACAAAATCGGGGATAGAGGTAACAAGTATAACCGAATACACTGTATTTCTTTTCATTCCAAAAAAAAAATATTTGTATACATATGACAGTCCAGGGATAACCCATCAAATAGTGACAAAACCAAATGAACCAGCAGAACCCTATGCGAGGGTTTTGGACGACCTAACTCCTACACAATATTTTACAATTACAGAACTACAGAATACAACCAAGGTTTTGTAACAAACTCCAAAATAGTGTTTTACAATTACAAAATTGTGAAATACAAATGAGGGTTAGTACCAAACTAACCCAGGTCGCATAGTGACGATAGACGAGTATAAGCGAACAAGAACTGGGACTCTGCCCAACAGAACTGACAGAGACTAACAATAGAAACAAGTTGATAATAGTGACAGAGCCTACCGGGAAGGAGCTATGGCGCTCACACCAACCACGCCAAAGAGCAAACCCCCGTCCTGCGCAATCAAAACAGGGCAATACTATTAGCCCAACTATCAGTAGAGAAAAGGAGAAGCAAATGAAGGGTAATGAACTGTATATATAGTGAGTGAAAAAAAAATTACCTGAAGGTTTAGCCGTGTGGGAAGAATGCAAACCCACCGAGGCACAATGCATGGTGACAACCTAAGACCGAGGAACAATCTTCGTTAGAACTAGAGAAAGACAAGGAGAAAACTGAATCATGGTGAGACAACCTACCTGTAGCGAACTGCGAAGCAGAGGAGGTCCCCACGACTGTGACTTGTAAGAAAGCATGCAAACCCATTAAATAAATTTGATTAGCAGAAGAACCACAATAAAAACAAGAACAGTGGAGCAAAAGCAAGCTTAGCAACCAAACATAAGATATAGAAATGATTCTCTTACACAGATTAGCGGAACCATACTGTTGTGCCCAAGGAATTGAGCAACGAAGCCACCAGGACAAGCAATAACCCATAGCTAGGCGTGCATAGAGCCATGGCTTATATCCATATATTTGTAGCACGAAACCTCACTTCCAAACCAAACCCTTAGTGCAACGAAATTGCAAAAACAAAAATGAAGAAATGACATAGAGGCGGGGTTTTAGTATAGAACAAAGAGCAAGAAACGATAACTAAGGCACGCATTGCCAACATTATAGTAATAAAGTCCAACATAAATGCCATCCAATGCCAATCCAGAACCTTCTCACGATTAACCTCTAATCACTGGAGTTAAAACGAAAATCATTGTTTAATTATATAATCGTTGATTAAGCAATCATATTATTGTTAACTATCAAAGTGTGGAATTGCGGGCTAGTCCCATCATTATGGATTGATTTACTTTAAAATAAATGTATTTTAAATATTTTAACTTGTCAATCATTTTTAAGTAAAGTTTATTAATTAGAATAGAATTATGATTAAAATTATACATTTTAATTATTAATGTAAAAATTTAATAATTTAGAAATATTTTAACACTAGTTGTCTTTATTGGAACCTTTTCACATGGGTTTTCTAGTCTAATTTCTTAAAATCAATAAAATTATTGAAAATCGCAAAGATTTCACTCAAAGTTTTCAAGAATCAAACGTAAAAAATCCAAAATTCACAAACAAACAACTTCGTTTTAAATTAATATTAAAAATATAAATATTTTAAAAACATAAAAATATACAATTATTAACATTAATAATTAAATTTTCATAATTTTATAGTATAAAATATATTTAAATAATAAAAATTATGATTTTAAAATTAATTATTTTAAAATAAATAATCAAATTACTTAAACTTATCCTTATTTATAAATTTATTACGAGTATTTTGTAAGTACAAATCAACATTATTAAAAAACAAACTTGTTACTCCAATATTTCCACATATAGATAAACATATTTAAGCTAAAGTTATAACCTCGTACTTTATTTAACACTTTTTCTACCTATCAAATATTTACAACAATAATCAGCAATGAACTAATATATTGGTTTACTTGGGCTTCCTCTAATGTAAGAAATGAAGCATGAGAGCAAGTTTTGGAAATGTTTCATTTCAAATTTGAGAACATGCCATAGAAACGGGATATATATTAGTGAAAGTTTCATTTCAAATTTAGCATATGCTATCGAAATGGGATATATATTTATTTATTGTAGATATACTCCCGACTAATTTTTCCCACAACCCAATTTGCATTAATCATAAGATTCAATTTGGTATTAATTATAGACATTAAGATTTCCACTTGGTGATTTGGGGTAGGAGGAGGTGAAGATGGCATACCTGTCATCACCTCAAGAATTAGGTGGTTAGACGTGCTCGTCACGCTATTGATGAACGCAACATATTTTGCATTCGATATAGAAGGTAGGTTAATCGCATTAAACATTAATCAACCTCCTCCCACGTGTAATGTGTGATTTGCGGGGTTGGTGTTTGGATACGGGTAGTTTCATGATGCCTTTTTCTCCTTATGTTGGTGGCGTCAGACTTGTGTTAAATCCGGCGGAAGAAATGAGGTTAAATCTTGATTTTTAGCAGTTAAAATCGTTTTTTAACTGCATATTTGGATTCAAGGCCCTGAAAAACCCGTGGGAGCCATTGATTGTGCAAAAACTAGCTATCAAACTTGAGATTCCAATGAATTGCTGCCGGATTTTGACCGGAATTCCGCGAAAGGGTTTCAAAAAGTCACGTTATAGACTACTGCTTTGTTTTATTCTGGGTAGTTGTTTTTATATGGGTTTTTGTTTTAAAAGTTATAATGGAAAGAGGTTGGTAGTATTGGTAAATGAGTGTAAATATTTAAATCTCGTTTCAATAAAAAAATTAGGATTAAAAAAATAGAAAATTTATGTTCTATTTTTTATCAATTTCCACAATAATATATTTGAAAAGATAATTTATTGAATTTATTATGATAAATTAAGTGAAATGGTTAGTAGCTTTTGTAGCCATAACAAAATCTAGAATTATGTTTCATTGGATTTATATTGGGCTGTAAATTATTATAATAAAAATGGCATATACTTTATTATATTCTCTTAGAATATATTGGTTGTTCTAATGAATCTTTCGAAAGGAATGATAATGGAAATACACGAATACACAAGTAGCAAAAATCTTTCAACAAGCAATTGCACCATAAATGTATTATACTAGAAATTGTACCAGATGTTGCAAAGGAAACTTTGTAAGGTAGTAGTGTAGGAAAGAGTAGCATTAAACAACAACTTTTCCATGATGCCAGTGAAAGTGTCACTAGATGTTGCCAAAGAGTCTAAGTGGAATTTTGGATCTTAGTTAAAGAGGACGTCTTAGGAATTGCATCATTGATCATGACAAGAGTATCCACAATATCAGGTTATGACTTTTTGGTTATATAGTGTAGTTGTCAAAGAATGCACTGTAGAGATAACATAGTTCTCTATCCTTAGCAATTATTGACTAGAAGACTTTGATTTGGTCTTTTGGTTAAACATCCATATGTATTTGCACTGGAAACACTTACGTTTGTAGTATTAGCCTACTTGAATGGTTGGAATTTATCCACGTCCTATTTGTATATGCCAACTTTATTTGGGATTCAAGATTTCTTTCAATTGATATAACTCTCCTGGGTTTCATTTAAATCCATTTATATTGTCTCCCAATTGAAACGCTAGCAAACATTTGTATCATTCTCTTTTTGATCAGTTTGTGGATCGGATTAGAGTGACCTGCATTAAATGATTTTGGATAAATTATAATAAGATCAAGTTGAAGCCAAAATATGAATCTTTTGAACTCAAGTATGTTGAAAATCTCAAACTACCATACTCTACCACAAGTATGGTAAATTTGAATAATGAAGATCAACACATTTGGTCTTTGAATCGTAGAGACGACTATGAGCCTATAGTAGGATACCAAAGTCCTTTTAATTGATGATATCAACAACCCAAAAATCATTATTAACAAAAACATCATTATTAACCAAAAATCATTATTAGGATTTAATATTCCAAAAATCATGTAATAACCAAAACAAAAAATTTGTCAACTACATTTGTCAATTATTATGGAAATGGGTTATACCAAACAAAGGAAAGTATTTCCTTTTGTTCACACGATAATGGATCAATTGAGGTTCAAAATTGTGCTATGATTCAATTGTTATGTATATTCAATTAGAAACGCTCAAATATAATAAAGTTCATTGCCCACATTTAAAAGATTCATAATAAAATTTAAGAAGATTAATATAATAAAATTTATTAAACTTACCCCCAAAAAAATTGAGCTAATCATCTCTTCAACTCAGAGTTACATTAAAAATCAATATAATTATGACCCATGATGATGTAATGGTTATCCCTATGATGTACTTGAATGATGAATAACTTTTATAACCTTATTATATGATTTGTATAATTATGAATATAACACGTATTATTACAATATCATATATTTTTGAAAAGAATTTTTTTCACTTTAAAAACAAAAACATAAGCATAAATTAGGTAATTGGGCCATAGGAATATTGGCCAGTGAAGATATGTTTCTTAAGTCACAATGGTGACTGTCATGGTAGTTCCCTATGGGGTTGTGCCTTGTGAATTAGATCTTTTAACATCTAATACAATTTGAAGTTAAATAGGCTTGAGTCAGGATGAAGAATGCATACCACATGGAGCAATAACCTGTGTGTAATAGTTTGACATATCTATTACATCTCTTCTTGGTATGGTAGAAAAATTCAATTTCAATGCTTGGGGAAGATTCTTCAATCATACCTATGGCTATGGTCTAAGTATGGTGGGGAGAGGAGCATCTTGATGGCTCCTTGGGATGTGTGAACCAAGCCTAAAGATGATAACTGACTTAGCTTGATTGATGTTTCTACATACTTTTGTTACTACATTTGGCTCATGTGATATTATCGCTATGCCTCACTTATTTCGATTTTCAAGCTCATTTGTCTTCCAAAGTATATGGGAAGCTTGGAAATCCATGGATGTTTTGGTTCATTGGTCTTGGGATGGAAACCAGGCAAGTTGGAACTTAGCTTATCACCCCATCTAGAGTTGGAGGGTGCAGGACCAATGCCATGTTGATATACCCCATTTTAAAGCTCTGGAGTAGAAAGGATATTTTCTTTTGGGGGAACATCTCGGATTTGATCTCACACTCCTTAAGGGACTAAAGTGTTCTTGCTTAGGAGTTTGTTTTTATGGCCTCAGGTACCTTATTAATTATGGAGTTAAGAGATCTCATCATGCAGGCTAAGGGCCAAGTTTATCATATATTTAATAAATAATTCCAGTTTAATAATTTTAAATAAAAAAAAAAACTAATTAATTAATTTTAATAATAAAAAATATTGAAATTTAACTTTATTTATTTAAAAATTAAAAAAACTATTATATTTTTTTTCTAAATATGCTAAAAATTTAAAATTTAGTAAAACATAAATAAGTTTTCCCAAAACTAAAGGGGGTGGATTTAATGGTGGAGATTAGGGATTTTTTGACCATTAAGAAAGAATTAATTCTCCAACCCTCAAGCTATGAGGCTCATCGAGATAATGGTTAAAGATGTTGCTGCACCAAAAGGGACTATATTAAAAATGGTTTCATAGTCACTCCGCATATGAGTGGATCCAGTCTCCCCCCTACATCTATTTTTAAAACCCCACTATGAATGGACAAAAAAAAGAAAATGAACAAATTAAATTATAGACTATTGATATTTCATTCATCAAATAAATAATAAATATAATTTAATTGAAAATTAATTACAAGAATTTTTCAAAATCTTATAAATAAAAATAATTTGGATAATGGTTAACAATTCTACAAAACCTTATCTCTTTTCAACCCTATCTCCTACCTCCTTTTGTCTCAATCGTCAATGAAGAAGGGGCTCCTGCAACCCCCCTTGCACTCCCCAGCCCCTACTCCTCCTGTCGATGTTGTTGTAGAAGCCTTTTAGGAGTTGGTTGCTTTGCTCTCTAAAAATCGGAAGACAAAGGAATCAGCTTCCAAATTTGTGAGGATGGTCGAAAACATACCCTACGTACCAATCCCCTCAAACTTTTGCCATTTCACGGTTGCATTTATGGATTGAGCATTTACTAGGAAATTTATTGGCATGTGGTTATCTCCTAAATGTGTTAAACTATGTGCAGAGAAAAACTAGAAAGAAAATATGAATGGCAGATTGGGCATATATGTAGTAGCCAATGGATATTTCAAATTTTTCTTTGAATCAAAGGAAGGAAAGGAAATCATATTAAAAAATGGCCCTTATTTATTTGGGGAAAGATGAATCTACTTGAATAGATGGTTGTTAGACTTTGATCTAGTAGAAGATATTCCAAATGTTGTTTTAGTCTATGTAAATTTACCAATGGTTTCTCTTCCACGTTGGAGAGATGATCGTCTCAGGGAAATGATAAATGGAGTTGGTAAACACAAAGAAAGAGTAGAACCCAAAGGTGGGAAATTCTCCTGTGTCAGGATATGTGTTGAGATCAATTTGCAAAAGGGGTTTCAAGGACAAGTTTTCCTCACAATGGGAGATTGGAAATATTGCCAAGTTATGGACTATGAGTAGCTTCAATTCAAGTGTTGTGTCTATCAAGTTTATGGACACTTTGCTCGAGATTGTGATGCAAGAGCATTCGACTTCCAAATCAAAATTTGTTTTGACTAGACTAAGGGGTTTTGTTTACCAAGGTAGTTGGTTACCTAATTAAATGTGATGATTCAATTATTTCCCCCCATGTTTCAAAATATTTATTTAGAAATGGATATTGTAATCAGATTTATTCCTTTGGATAGATCTAAAGAATATTTGAGTTAGAGAGGAATGACGGAAGTTAGATCTTTATAGGAAAATTAAAGGAATGAGGGAAGTTATATCTTTTTAGATTTAGAGGATCTAGTTTAGGTGAGGATTCTTTGGATCTGAGCTCAATTAGTTCAGATTCCCTTTGTATTTAATGATGTAAATTAAAAATTAGGAAAAAAGATATGTGGTGTACAAACAGAGGAAAGTGAGTGAGGCTTTTGAAGCCAAAATCTAGCTTAGAGCCAAAGTTGGCCAAATACAAAAATCGGGCCATCAAGGCACAAAACTATATATATATAACTATTTTGAATTAAATAGAGTTGATGTCATCATGTCGTTTATTTATTGTCTCTATGTGAATGAATGAATATAAGAGTTTCAAAATTCGTGTGAAGCCTCGAACTAGTGCTAAATTTAAGTACAAATCTATCATATGAGTGATATTGATTATGTATTAAGGATTAGAGATAATTTCAATTCTCTGCAAGAACTCTATTATACATAGGGATTTTGTGTATAAACAATCATTTGTGTGTGTAAACAATATTGATATCATTGAACATAAGAGAGGTAACATGCTCAAATGAGGATGTATGGATGTCAAGAGAATAGTAAACAATAGAAAAGGTAATTGTATGAAGGAATATTCCATTAAATGATATGGTGGTTCATTGTTATATGATGGGATCACATGAAGGATGACCTCTTCACTATCAGGTTAATTGATGAACCTTCAGATCTTTACATCTTTGAAATTCCTCTTGGAGAACATGTTTGTCAAATTTTCTTTTAGATCATAAGTGAATAACTAAGAAATCATTTGCATAATCCATTTAGATAGGAAGAGTTTTGGAAGTGGGGCATTTCCAAATGCTGATATAAGAGTTAAGAGTCCATCTATGTGTGCCAAGAATTGATCAAACCCAACATCAATTAAATTGCTACAGAGCATTGACCAAATAAGCATCTAACACCTACAAACCCAAGAGAAGTTTGCATCACATATGTAGTAACTTACTATGGAGAGTAATGGGTAGAGGATCATTATTTCTAGTTGCATCCATTTTTTTCCATGCATTTAGCTATGAACTAAATAAAAAGTAAAAAATATTGTAGATGTCCAATTCCCATTGAAATATTAAGAGTGTTTGTCAAAGGAAATTGTTTGAATTGAGCAAATGACCTAGCATATGTGTAGAAAGCATTACCTAGGAAACATTTTTTTGCACATGAATTGACTTGAAGGATGCATTGATTGGACATAACATGTTTGTCATATTTTCTTTTAGATCATAAGTGAATAGCTAAGAAATCATTTCGATAATCCATTTAGATACGAAGAGTTAGGGAAGTGGGGAATTTCCAAATGGTGAGATAAGAGTTGAGAGTCCATCTATGTGTGCCAATAATTCATCATACTCAATGTCGATTAAACTGCTACAGAGCATTGACCAAATAAGCATCCAACATCTACAAACCCTGGAGAAGTTTGCATCACATATGTAGTAACTTACTATGGAGAGTAATGGGTAGATGATCATTATTTCTAGTATTGTTGACATCCATTATTTTTCCATGCATTTATCTATGAACTAAATAAAAAGTCAAAATTATTTTAGATACCCAATTCCCATCAAAATATTAAGAGTGTTTTTCAAAGTAAAACATATAAAGCGAGCAAATGACCTAGCATATGTGCAAAAAAGATTACCTAGAAAACATTGTTTTCACATGAATTGACATAAAGGATGCATTTATTGGACATAACATGTTTGTCATATTTTCGTTTAGATCATAAATTGCTCATCAAATTTGTAAATTCAATAAATTACTATTAAATTTAAAAATATATATAAAAAAACCCACCTCAAAAACTTCCAAATAATCACATGAAAAACAACTCCTAACAAAAATAGCTCATATGTGGCGATTTTCTTCGTTAGTACTTGGTAGTGGTTGCTAACTACGAACGCAATGGTGAGCTCGCATTAAAGGCCTATCCCAAACATTCTCGTTCGAGATCGTGGTCCGGAACCTCCTCGTTGTAGCAATGTGTCAAGAAGAAGGATACTTTATACTTTATGTATTAGAAGATTTTCCAGCTGATAGATAGCTACATAACCTTTTTTTTTTTTTTTTTTCCTGTGTAATCGAAAGTATGCATGTTGTCAGAGTATAGAATAGGAATTTTGAAGAAAATTTTGAACGAGCACAGATTTTTCAAGAAAAAAATTATGAGAGAATTCTGTGTTGGAATGATAATTCCAACTGCAGGTTGCAGGTTACAGGCGGACGTGGGCAGCGATGGATGCCAACTCAGTGAGTGCAGTGATCGTGAGTTTTCCAGCTGCCCGAAACTTTTCGCACCAGCTTTCCGGCGGAGGAATATCCTGGTGATCGACTCCGATACGATATGGTTGCGGCACGTGTCTCTCGCCTGACATCAGCCGATGCAATTTATCGGGTGCTAAAGTCCTGCAGCAAAAGGCCTCCCGATATTCTTGTCAGCCGTCTGATGGGGTTCTTCGCTCTCCGCCGTCGATTGCATGAAGCTGCATACGGGCCCGCATCAAATCAAGGATTCCGTGGAGTAAAAAAATAAGTTTGGTTGACCTGCAAAAGAATTAAAATGAATTTAAACCATGGTCATAGAAAGTGGGTAAAGCATTTAAGTTTTTTTTATTATCTACGACATGTCAAATAATTAAGTGCACATTGGTTTTATGCTTTCATATACGCTTTTGTTTTAGGGTTAATAATATATAACGAGCCAAAATGAAAAATGCTCGTGGGTTGTAATATGAGTTGACTATTGTAAAAAAATGAAAGCGCGCGGGAGCTGAAGAGACTTGAAGTGTTGCACAGCAGTGCATAAATAAACCAATTTCTCATTGTAATGATAAGTATGTAGTGTGAGAGCTCGAGGTGCAGAAAAATGAAATAAAGGTTTATGCACAGCAGTGCGTAGTGTGAAGCAAGGAGGATATAAAGAAGCCAGTGTTGATTTTTTTTGAAAAGCCAGAAATGCAGCAGCGTAAGATGAAGCCAAGTCTTTGGTATTGTATTTGAAAACATTTTGTGAGATGTTGTAATGTGCAGAAGCACATAACTTTTTTTTGGAGCTACATATGTAAAAGTTTGTTTTACAGTAGTATGTGTAAAATATTTTTACAACAGTATGTGTAAAAATAGTTTTACACCAGTAAATGTAAAAAGGGGTTTTACAATAGTAAACCCAGCTCAGTAAATTCTCAGGTGAAAATAGAGTTTTGGTTGAATGTTGTTTTAGCAAAGAGGATGAATGTGTATCAGGCATATATTTTAAACAATAGGAATGTTTTTATGGTTGTGTAATGGACTGTTATGAGTTTATTTGTTTTTAAAAGCTTCCCTGTGCAAAGGTCCTGGAAGAAATGAAACAGAGCATTGGCTCTGTGGTGTTTGTTCGTTTGTTTGTTTGGTTTTGGTTTTGGTATTTTCCCATTGCAAAAATTCCAAATAGTGGTATCAGAGCTAGTCCAGGCTCTTTGATGGTGACAGAGCAGGTTCATGCTCTTTGAAGTGTCAAAGAAGTTGAAGGAAAGACCCTTGTTG
>APFE030702430.1:0-24856 GCA_000404065.3 Pinus taeda
AAATCCTAATCACCGGTGAGGCACTTATGTACAACATCAATCGAAAAGAAAAACAAAGTCTTAGCAAAAGTAAATTATCATCAGAAGCGATGCTCGTAAATGAGGTATAAACAGAATTCACACACAACACACAACAGAAAGAAGATGGGTGAATCTTGTGATGAAGGTGGGCCCTGTCCTTCTCACAAGATTCCCCAGGACACAGAAACTAAGTTAAAATACTTTGAACAGAATTTTATTCATCCGTCAATATACCATATTACAAGAAAGATTCAGTCTTGTCCTTTCGCTACAATCCCTATGTTACAGCTTGTTCATCCTATTTCCCCCTCTCTAATGTAAATGTCTCCTCTTTATAGAGGAGACATCTATTACAAAAGATTTTCAGTAAAAATTCTAGTTCATCCCTTTGTACAAAAATAGGGAAATCAGTTCCTGTTAATAGAATGTTGTTACAGTAATGTAGATTATGAACGTTACGACCAATGTAACAGTTTATTTAGATCGATCGGATTCCTTTGTTGTCGCAATTCTGGTGCGCAAATCTCAACTATCTCCTTGAGATTCATATGATGTCCTTAATGTTTCAGCTTCAAGGTTCGTGTTGTTTCCGCTGTTTCAACAACTGCAAAATATAGTCTTGCCAGCTTTAGGCAGTTTCAACAATTGTTCAACAACTTAGTCAACTTCAAGGATCAATTATAAAGATAGCATGATTATGTGTTGAATAACTAAACATATAGAAATGAGAAGAGTTACTGTATACCTTTAGAATGATTGGGTCAACATACTAACAAAGGCTTTCAACTATGAGTTGAAAAGGGTAATATTATGAAAAAATATAGGGTCAAAAATAGACAATATGTGGTCCTAACATCCCCCCCAACTGAAAAAGTTGCATGTCCGCATGCAACGTCTAATCTGGATCTGCGTCGGAATACTGGGATGAACAGTGAAAATTGCTTATGCAATAAGTATGGAAGGTGTTGTCAACCATGTCTCTAAACCCATAGACATTCTGAAGTTTCTGCCATGCTGCCAGCTCCTCCTTTTTGGTTAATTTATAATGAGCCTTATATTGTTGTCCAGGTAGCCATAAGAGAGGGAAATGAAAGTAGTAACCAATCCATCGTTTAGCACACTGTCTAATGCATTTAACATAATTAGGTATGCGTGAGATTGCCACCTAAAGATTGGGAGGATTATAAGGATGATATTCCCGTCTCTCTTTAGGATAGTGTTCCCAGAATAGATTATTGGCTTTTATAGCCAGAGCTCCTTTAGTTTTCACATAATACTGGCAGTCTTCCAAGACTGCTACCCATAGTTTCCTAATATGGTGAGTCATCCCTGGCTCTCGTAGAATTTGTTGATGTTATGCAATGAAGACAGCTGCATGTTGTGGCTCAGCACGGATCCAAAGGAGACAGTTCTCCTCATTATGTGCTGCTGACATAAAAGCATTCTGCCAAGTAAGCTGATTGGCCAAGAAGGAAATAAAGGCTCTTATTTGGATATCACCAACCAGAGGAAGTAAATTAAGCTTTCTATCTTCAGGCATAGCCTCATTGTGAAGATAGAGTTCACACAGCAAGTTTTCGTCACTATTTGGTGCTTCTGCGAAGGTCTCAATAAATTGTTGTGGTGTAGATACATAGTGGGGTCTTCCATCCTTGATTTCTTTTATTTGGAGGAATGTTAAGCGTACTCTCAAAAATACAGAATAATTAAAAGAGGGTTTCCTTCTAGCAAGTAACCGCTCGACCAAGACAAAGGTGAGGGACAGTCTGGTTTTTAATTTCTTATTCTCCTTATATTGTGCACGAGACTGTTCAAGCACTTCCCAATTTTTGTATGCATGGTTGAGCCATAATGACTTCTGTTTTTGAAATTCCTTTCCTTGTGAGAGCTCATACTCTGTCTTCCATGTGCTACTTAGTTTTTGAAAACTAGGAGTCTGTGTGTAAGCATGGCTGACACAGGGAGGTTCAGTCTATGTATCCTTAGTTGTAAACGACTTTGCTACTGGTTTCTGTTCCGTAACAACTTGGGTAGGCCGGGGAGGTTTTGTTCCTCTCTCTAAAATTCTTGAAGAGCCTGCTGGTTCTTGTGTAACAATAGGTTATTCCTTTTTTACTATAATAGGAGGAAGTATTGGACTGGCTCCAGACAACGGAACTTCAAGTATCTTATAACCTGCTCAAGTATAGAGATCACCACATTCGCTGCACATGTATTCACTGTATTGATCATTTCCTGCACTCTTTTCATATGTTGATGCTACCTGAGCTAACATGTACAGATTAAGTTCATTTTCATAGGCTTCCCTGGACATTTTTAATTCTTGCTGATAAGCCTTGATTTCAAATTTCAAAAACTCGTTTTCTTCCTACAAGGAGGCTAAAGTAACCGGGGCTTCTGTAGTTGCAGGTTCCACTGGAGGAGAGAATTGCTGCTCGGTATTAACTTCATCATTTGTGTCCACAATAGGTGGTTCCTGTGTATCACCTGTTGGGTCAGTGGCTGGTTCTTGTGTATCAGCCATATCTAGGTCGTTTTACTTTTGTTTCCCAACAGGTGGTTCTTGTGTATCACCTGTTGGGTCAGTGGCTGGTTCTTGTGTATCAGTCACATACCCTATATCGTCTTGGATGTCTACTTTAGATGTATCGGCAGCTGGTTCTTGTTGAGCAGCTGCCTCTTTTGAGAAAAATGATGTCACAAAATCATGAACGCTCTGAATTTCGGCACGCGACGGTGAGGAATGTGAAGGTTCAAGGTTGGGCGGAATACGAGATTTTAAAGTGATGGGTGGGGAATTTGGGATAATGTCCTCAGTTACTATAGATGACCTTGTTCGTTGTCGTGGTAAGGACGCAGGAAAAATAGTAGCTTTCTCTTTCGGGCACTTTTCCTTAAGATAGGGAGATTATGAGAAACTGAGGCCCTGGGTTTTCTTTTTAGTGGGGTTACAGCTTCCTGTTGCTTCTTCCTATTAAGCGTAACGATGGGGGTATTGTCGTTCGAATCATCAATAGGGATATGGACAATGGGAGTGGATGGTTCAGCTTCATTAAGGGTTGGGGTCTGCTGCAAATTTTTAGTGCTTAATTGGGGAGTTTCCGTTGTCGGTTGCTGATTTTCAGCAGCTTGCTGGGAGTTTTCCTCAGATTGCTAGGAATTTTCTTAGACTTGCTAAGGATTTTCCTCAGCTTTCTGAGGAGGATTATTGATGGGAGGTGGATTTTGCAGGGCAAAACCTCTATTTATTAAGAGCTGGGCCAAACGATGGTGTGTAAGGAAAAGGAGTTGGTGCCTTGCTTTCACAGTGTAATGTGCCATATTTTTTAGACATCCAAGCAGATAATAGGGCATATTTATTAAATGACCATGCCTCAAATGATTTAAAATCACAAAGTCATGTTGGTAGACTACCTGATAGAGACCCTCACAGGTAAAATAGTGCTTAACAAATTCTGCAACCTTTGGCCATGGTGGTGGTAGTGATCGAAGTGCAATGCCCCTACCTTTGGGTTCAACATGCTCCCCTGGCAACAGAAAATCCTGCTGTGCATTGAGAATGAGGTGTTTCCTGCTGAACCAGCGAGTACCATTGGTTGGTAGTCCTGAAACTTGTGCTATATCCTCTTCTATTGATGGAATTTGCACTCCTTGGACAGTGGAGTATCCTTCCCTCAGATTACATGCAAATTCGAGAACCTGCTATGAATCGAAATCCAGAAGTCTTCTGAAGTAATCCACCCATCCGGCCTGTAAAATGATTTGATATGCCTCCTGGTAGAGTTCCAATAATTCCGTTGAGCCAGGTTCATGCATAATAACATTTCCTCCCATAGTTACTGGTTCAGACAAGATACAAAGTGCAGAGCCTAGTTGCCGAGGTCAAAACAGAGTAGAACGTTACAGCTAAAGTCATGATAAGGTACAGATGGGGTGACTAGATACTATCGTGAGAAAATAGAAATGGTGGTGATTGGCGTGTCATTTAATGATTACGATATTTCGGTAACCCCCCCAACTGCGGCTTAAATGATATGGTTGATGGTACGACGATTTCGGCAGTCATATCAATATCTTCTCATTAACTACGATTTAATATTCACACCTAAACACACATACCTTTATATTTACCTTTGGTTGTTGCACCAAAAAGTGTTATGTCGTCATTAATAGGTCGATGATATATAAAAAGGGTCTATAAAGTATGAGGGTTTTTACACACAAGGATTTCATCATTCACAACATATAATAGTGAAGGACCATAATTATCAGAATGAATGGCTGATTCGCTTAATGAAGAGTAATAGTTCATTCTCGAGAACAGAAATGGGAGAATTAGTGATTTTTAGGAAAAATGGACAAGATTGGCATTTTAAGCACTGGAAATTGGTGTTTCAGCAACGAGAAATGGTGTTTCAGCAATGAGAAATGGTGGAAAAATGTAAAAGGAATGAATTGTGTTCTGAAGTGAGATGGAAATGCTTCTCCAAGCCGCATCTTAGTTCTCCCTAGATTGGAACTTTTCTTCTCAGCCACCTTCCGAAGCTAAGATCTGCAAAATAATTAATTGTAACATGGCAACCCTTGACAAGGATTATTAGTTAAGGAATCTAATCTAAAAATAAATACATAAATAGAAAATCAAGTGCATTGAGGGATAGCATGTTCCCCCAAAAAGGCATAGTGTATGTCTATCATGCAAGTAGCCTTGAAATATTCTTTAGAAATAGGTTGTTGATAGAAACAGAGTCGATACCCATTCACTAATAATGGTGTTATGAAATCATAAATCGTTAAGAGTCTGACTGTTCCATTTGGAAAAATAGTATCTACTTCATAGGGTCCTAGACACCTTGTTCTTAATTTACCTTGAAAATTTTCAAAACGGGAGTCATACAGTAGAGCCCAATTACCTTTTTGGAACTGTTTATGCTTAATGGTTTTATCATGCCACCTGGTTCTTTGCTGTTGTATCATAGTTGTTTGATGGATGGCATCCAACCTCCTTTCATCCAATTCATGAAGCTGCTGCAACCTAGCTGTCTGTGCATCAGTCAAGTCAAGGTTAACAGCAAAAGTAGTCCTTAAGGTTTTGATTTCAAATTCCACAGGAAAAACAACACTTTTACCATAAAATAATTCATAAGGTGAAAAACCTGTAGTGTTCCTCCAAGTAGTTATGTAAGCCCATAATGCTTCAGGCAACCTTTGAAACCAATCCCTTCTATTCTCCTTTACCGTTTTTGTTAAAATGGCTTCTATGACTTTATTCGTACTTTCCACCTGCCCATTGGCCTGGGGGTGATAAGGTGTATTCATTTTATGCTTAATGTGATATTTCTGGAGTGTATCTTTGAAGCCATGAGAGTTAAAAGGAGGTCCTCCATTTGTGACTAGCTCTCTAGGCAATCCAAACCTAACAAAGATTTCTTCAAATAAAAAGGTTAAAACTGATTCTTCATTAGCTCTGAGGAGTGCCTTAGCTTCTACCCATTTAGTCATATAATATGTGCAAACCAGTATATAAACTCTTTGATTAGATGGAGGGTTGATGGGACCTATAAAATCTAGTGCCCATCTTTCAAAAGGTTCAAGTATTACCTGGGGATTGAGTGGCATTTCATCGTTGTGATTAGGCTGGCCCATTCTCTGACAGCTATCACATGCCCTAACATATTTCTTTGCATCCTTGAGAAGTGAGGGCCAATAATAACCCATTCTAAGAACTTTGTGTGCTGTTCTTTTATCAGCAAAATGCCCTCCACAAGGGCCATCATGATAAGCCTTCAATATAATAAACTTCATCTTCTCTGATGCATCTCCGAATTTCCTGATCGAGTCCTATGTTAAAAAGACACCCGCTTATCCAGCTGTACCTAGCACTTTGCTGAACGAATTTTTTTTTTTTTTCTCTCTGTGTGATAGGTGTGATGGTAGCTTTCCTGCAACTAAATAATTGGCAATGTCTACATACCAAGGTGAGTGAGCAGATACTGCAAATAAATATTCATCAGGAAAGGAATCATCTACTGGAGTGTTTTCATCAGTTTTTAGCCGAGAAAGGAAATCAGCAACTACATTTTCTTTACCTGGTCGATCTACAATTGTGATATCAAATTCTTGTAGTAATAATAACCATCTGGTAACTCGAGCATTTGTAACTAATTTGTTCATTAAATATTTAATGGCCGAGTGATCAATATGAACAAAAGTAGTGTAACCGGTAATATAATGTCGAAACTTATTAATAGCATAAATGACTACTAAGAATTCTTTCTCGGTAACTGTATAATTAAGTTCAGCAGGGGTCATATTTTTACTAATAAAATAGATAGCATAGGGAAGATTGTTTTCTTCTTGACCCAAGACAGCTCCAATTGCAGTATCTGAAGCATCAAAGGATATATGAAAAGGGAGTGCCCAGTCAGGTCCTCTTAAAATGGGAGCTGTAGACAATTGATTTTTAAGTTCATTAAATGCTTTTTGACAACCATCAGTCCACTTAAATTCAGCATTTTTCATAAGTAACACAAACAAAGGAGAAGCTATTTTAGAAAAATCCTTGATAAATCTTCTATAATATCCAGCATGTCCTAAAAAGCTTCTTACATCAGTTTGTGTTTTAGGGATAGGAAGAGTCTGAATTACCTGTACTTTAGCTGGATCAGCTTGAATTCCTAGGAATGAGATGAAGTGTCCCAATACAATTCCTTGATTCATCATCATATGGCATTTTTCAGTACTTAAGGCAAGATGTGCTTCTATACAACGTTTAAGTACTTTCTCAAGGTTTTGTAATGCATCTTCAAAAGTCACACCATAAGGAGTGAAGTCATCCATAAATATTTCTAAAGAATCATTAAGCATATCAGAAAAAATCCCTGTCACTGCTCTTTGAAATGTTGCTGGGGCATTACATAGTCCAAATGGAAGAACTCTATAGGAAAAAGTCCCTCGTGGACTAGTAAAAGTGGTCTTGTCTTGATCTCGGGGTGCAATCTTGATCTGATTATATCCACTAAATCCATCCAAAAAGGAAAAGAATCTCTTACCTGCCAAATTGTCTAGTAATTGATCAATAAATGGTAAGGGGAAATGATCATTCTGAGTGGCCTTATTTAGAGCTCTATAATCTACACACACTCTCCATTTCCCATTTTTCTTAGGTACAATTACTAATGGAGAAACCCATTCACTATCAGATATAGGATATATAAATCCTGCATTCAGCAATTTTTGAAGTTCTTCCTTCACAATTTCCCTTAAATTGGGATTCATTTGTCGTTGGGGTTGACAGACTGGGTGAGATCCCTCTTTAATATAAATACGATGAGTACATAATTCAGGAGAGATTCCCTTCATATCTGTGTAATCCCATGTGAATGCTTCTTTATTCTCACGAAGTAGCTTCATTAACTGTTGTGTTTCAGCATCTGTTAGGTCAGGGATTATATTTAATGTTTTTCCAGGCTCGATTTCTACCATTATACTTTTGGAGGAGATGCCAGCTGATGTCTGAGATGAATTTTCATTTTTAAGGTTTTGCTGAGATTCAGGATTCAAGATTGTAGTCAAGTGATCATATATTTTAGAATTAACCGAAGAAGGTTCAGAAATAAAATTGCTAATTAATTCATCCTCAGTTGAATCTTTAAGAGTTAAAGCTTGTCCGATAGTCAAAATGGGTTGGGTCTCATCATCCTCATATTCTAACCATACAGAGTTATCATTATTAATCATAGGTGTAGCATGAGGATAAAGAGTAAGCTGCTTGGTTTCACATCCATTAGAAATTTTCATTGAGCCTGATCTACAGCTGATGAAGGCATCTGTTGTAGCCATCCAAGGTCTCCCTAAAATCAATGGATGACCCCCCAACTTTGTTTTAGTCTGTAATACAACAAAATCAGCTAGCTAGTTCCAAGATTCAACTGAAATTATCAGGTCTTCAATGACTCCTTCAGGTTTGATTTTGGAGCGGTTAGCTAGCTCTAGAGTGGTTGGGGTTTCCCTAATTACATTCTTTAACTACAATAATTGTGTGGTTTCAAGTGTCATAATGTTTATTGCGGCACCTAGATCTACTAGAACTCTAGAAACAAAAAATTTTCCAACCTGCACTGTGACCGTAGGATGACCAGGGTCACCATATTTCACAGGGGGTTTTTACCTGTCATTAGAGCAGCTAGATCACCCATCACATGGACTGTGAGGGGATATTTAGCTTTTCTTCCAGGTTTCTTAATGCAAATATCTCTAACAATTCTAACATAAATTGGTACATCTCTTAGTGCTTGTAAGAGTGGAATCTTAACGTATAAATTCTGCAATTCTCCTAAAAGGTTAAAAGAAGGTGGCTCAAGTGTTTTGGTAAGAGCCAGATGTTCAGGAAATGGTGGCTCTATTGTTTCAACGGTCTTATTAGAGGATGATTCAACTGTTTCAGCATTGTTAGTAGATGACTTTTCTTTTCCAGTTTCTTCTTTATCAGAGTCAGAAGAAGTAATGTCATCAATAATGGGTTCGACTATCCTCCCAGAGCGTAAATGAATATCATTGCATTGCATAGGGAAAACAGGTTGGTTTTGAATATCAATTACCTGCAGAGCTTTATTGTTATTTGGGTTAGGGTTAGGTTGCATAGGTAGCTGGGGTCTCATTGTCTGATTATTCGGTGGAGCATTTGATGGTAAGGAGAGAGATTGCTGATACTGGGGAAATTGGTTTGGAAATGGAATCTGTTGAGCTGTCCAATTTGGGTTCCATTGATTAAAATAAGATTGCTGTAGAGCCCAGGGATTCCATATTGTAGGATCAACAAAAGGGGGATTTTGTTTTTGCATGGGTGTGAAATTCATTTGATTAAAGGGTGGATATTGCATTTGATTCAAGGGCGGGTAATTTGTTTGAAAAGGAGGATGATTGTTCCAACGATTAAATGACATGTTAGAATTCGTACCTTGTCCTTGTGGTTGCCATTGCCTCCTTTGTGCCAATAAGTACACTGCTTCAGCTTCTTCTTCAGTTGGCTACAATGCTGCTTTTATTCCTGGCAAAGAAGGGCATTGTTGAGTCTCATGGTCCTTCTCACAAATGGTGCAAATTGGTACCTTATCCAGTGGTCATTCCCTTAATGGGTGTTTTTCTCTGCATTTAGAGCAGAAGATAGCCAAAGCAGCTTCTGCTTCCGCCTGCTTCTTTTTAACCTGCAAGGTATCAATTTGTGAAGCAAAAGAGCTTAACATTTCAGTTTTAAATTCTTCAAGTAAGTTACCTATTTCAGCCCGTGTTACTCATCCACTTGCTAATTTCTGGGCTCTTGAGTATGTATTATCTTTGCTTTTTGATCTGCTTGCTGCTCCTCTTGAACATCTCTTACAGAAGTTGACAATCTCATCATATGATTCCTTAGATATATCTCCTTTTCCAAGCATATTCAACATATCTAAACGATCATCTTGTATCCCTTTTAACAGTATTGACTTAAGAATGTCCTTACTCATATTTGGATGATCAAATCACTGAAAATTATGCTGTAGTCTTTCCACGAAGTCTTCCAGATTTTTGTCCTCCTTCTGAACCATCTCAAATAATTCCTCCTTCCTTTCTCTTGTTCGGCAATAGTCTTGGTATTTGGCCAAGAACTTTTCTTTCATTTGATCCCAAGTTGTGATCACATGTCTTCCTAGGCTCATGAACTATCTTAATGCATTTCCTTTTAATGTTGCTGGAAATAACTTCAACTTTTGAGGATTAGTCACATAATCATAACTCCTACACAATATATCAAACTCAAACAAAAATTCATTAGGGTCTTCAGATGATAAACCATGGAAATTAGGTAGGGCTGATAATGGAATGTTCTTCATAGGAGTTTCCCCTCTAGGAAGATCTTCAATAGGAAATTCTAAGGTGGAGAGGGAATTTCACCTCTTCCTTCTCTTCGTCCCCCACCAAAGGGTCCTTCATTATTTCCTTCCATTCGTTGTTCCCCTGTCTCACTCGCTCGGTCTTCAGCACTTTTTGTAGGGCTTTCAATATCTTGAACCGGTTCCTCAACTTCAATATCTTCTATTGGTTCCTTAATGTCTTCCACTGACTCCTCGACTTGTTCTATTGTCTCTTCAGCCCTTTCCGGTCCCAATACTTCCTTCGTTTCGTAGTCCGTTTGGAGAGAGTGTTGCGTCTGTGGCCTCCGAAAGCTTACCTTCTGTGATGTTTCTGCTTTCGAAATAATGTTGTCAATGAAATTTTTTCTTCCTCCTCTACCTTTTCCCCTGCCACCTGTAGGGTTAGTTTTCCTACGTCCTTTCATGCATCCTGTACATCTAAAGGAAAGTCATTAATACTTTTAAAATCTTCGGTCGCCTTCCCCGGCAATGGCGCCAAAATGTTGGTCACTTTAATTTCTTATTAATTTAAACAGTGAATTGCCACATAAATTGTCAACCCGGGAAAGTCTGATTATTTCAAAGGTGACTACGTACTGTATGTACTTAATTTTAATAGCATTAAAAAACTGTAGTATAAACAATTCACACTTTGTTGAATCTCTAATCTGTGTTACAGCAGTTATAATCTATTGCAGGAATTGAATAAGAACAGATAATTGATTAAAGAAAATAAATCTGCAAAAAGGAAACAATGGTTGTCTTGCAACAAAAGATCGGGACCCTATCCCTTAGAGTAGGAATATTCAGCACCTGCCCCTGTTTATCCAGTTCACCAATACACTCTATAAATCCTAACCACCAGTAAGGCACTCATGTACAGCATCAATCGAAAAGAAAAACAGAGTCTTAGCAAAAGTAAATTACCATCAGAAGCGATGCTCGTAAATGAGGTATAAACAGAATTCACACACAACACACAACAGAAGGAAGATGGGTGAATCTTGTCATGAAGGTGGACCCTGTCCTTCTCACAAGATTCCCCAGGACATAGAAACTAAGTTAAAATACTCAGAACAGAATTTTATTCATCCGTCAATATACCATATTACAAGAAAGATTCAGTCTTGTCCTTTCGCTACAATCCCTGTGTTACAGCTTATTCATTCCCTCCCCCCCCCCTCTAATGCAGATGTCTCCTCTTTATAGAGGAGACATCTATTACAAAAGATTTTCAGTAAAAATTCTAGTTCATCCCTTTGTACAAAAATAGGGAAATCAGTTCCTGTTAACAGAATGTTGTTACAGTAATGTAGATTATGAACGTTATGACCAATGTAACAGTTTATTTAGATCAATCGGATTCCTTTGTTGTCGCAATTATGGTGCGCAAATCTCAACTATCTCCTTGAGATTCATATGTTGTCCTTAATGTTTCAGCTTCGAGGTTCGTGCTGTTTCCACTGTTTCAGCTTCGAGGTTCGTGCTGTTTCCGCTGTTTCAGCAATTGCAAAATATAGTCCTACCAGCTTTAGGCAGTTTCAACAATTGTTCAACAACTTAGTCAACTTCAAGGATCAATTATAAAGATAGCATGATTATGTGTTGAATAATTAAACATATAGCAACGAGAAGAGTTACTATATACCTTTAGAATGATTGGGTTAACACACTAACAAAGGCTTTCAACTATGAGTTGAAAAGGGTAATATTATGACAAGATATAGGGTCAAAAATAGACAATATGGGGTCCTAACAGTATCATAGCTGATTTTATCAAAGCAGTGAACAGTATACGAAGAAGATAATTCGAAGTTAAAAAAAAAAAACGTGTCGCGAGTTTGCAAAGCAGATCTGAAAATTTTTGTGCAAAATTTTCAGAAAAAAATAGGAGATCTAGATTCCTTGTGGAAAGATACCGAAATTCAAAAAAGCAATTGGCTGAATCGGAGTTCAAATGAGGGAAATATCGTTGAATTAAAATCAGCTCTTTTGCCACAAAATTTCCTGACGACGAGAAAGATGAAACAGGTTGGTGTGCTAGCCAAGAACTTGTATGATCTTGAGGTTCAAGACGCATGAAAAGCCTTGAGGAGCAAGGCAAATGTTGGAGACTTGGTGGTTGAGAGGGAGAGTACATTACCTCTCACCATGTAGCACCAGAAGAAGTCTCAGACAATTGTGGAGGAGCCACAATTGGTGAAGTAACTTTAAGAGGTTTTTGAGTAGCCAAAACTGGAGAAGCTGAGAGGAGACTGAGTGGATGCATCCACTCATTCAGATAACCTCTAGTAGGGGGAAATTTCGATCCAAGTGGGCAGAGGGATCACATGCATCCATACCTCCAAGTGAGAGGTGGGGCGATGTGGAGTGTTAGTCCCAAGAAGGTTGAAATAGGGGTAGGATCCTTGAGGTACCCAACCTATTTGATTAGACCTTGCTATGGGAGCTCCGATGAGGAGTAGCAGGACTAGCTGACTAGGTAGAGACAGATGCGAATGGAGCGATAGAGGAAGCTTCAACATCAGAGGATGTTTCTAGCCCAACAGGGAGGTTAGTTGGGAGATCAGTTACTTACTTCTCAGTAACTTAGTTGTAGTGCAGTAGTGGGTAGCACAATGCAACATGATGAGAGAAGGTGTCGTGCGGATGCAGTACTGGGAGACAGGACCTGTTAGAGTCGGTCTGGTCAGCCCTCCGTCAGAGATCAAAACACTTTATGCATTTTAATTTTAGGTGTCTCGCTCCATTCACTCAGCTGCATTTCGCTAGGGACATGCCATGATCTGATGGAGAAATTCATGCTAGTCATTTTCCCTCATGCCTGACCCCTGTTGGTTCAGGTCTTGGTCCATAATCACTGAAATTCATGATAGTTAAGGTCTGGTCATATTACAGGACAAAGTCATTTTTTATGATTGTGTCTAGGAAATCATCAAATTGGTCTTTGAAAAACATGTCCAGAACAAGCCATGCAAGAAAGGGGGATACCTTATACAGCTATGGTCCAGAAAGCTTCATTATCACCTGAAGAGACATCGACTCTTCTTCAAAACTCTGTTTTGAAGAAAAGTCAAACAAGGTCATTTATGACAAAATTTTCCAAAAATGCACAAGTTGATTTTCAGATGTAGTCATGGTTTCTATGGCCAAATGCCCAGACACACAGTCCACGCAAAGAAATGCTAAAAATCCCATCATGAGAGCCGAAATTTCAAAGAAAAATGAAAATCAAGGTGTTTTAAAGTCAATGAAAAAAGTGCAAAACACAAACATTTGAAAGTGGGTTTTCAAGGAAGAAAAAATCAAACCAATTTCTCTCAAGCCTATATATATACTTGTGGCCCAAAGCAAAGCCATTGTGCCATTGAAGACTTGGAGAGACATTACAAAAGGTGGGAGAGCGAAATCATGAAAGTCTGAGTGAGTGAGAGTTGGTTTGGTAGGCGTAGCGCATACACCCAGGAGTGTGGCGCACATAGAGGACGCGACGCACACGCAACCTACCCACCTTTCAGCTTTCTCAAGGGCGTGACGCACACCTAGCGCACGACGCACTGGGCTTGGCGCACGATGCACACAGCCAGGGGCATAAAATAGTCAAATCGTTACAAATATCGGTGAAGGCTAGCAAATCAAGATGTAGGCCCTGTTGACACCTCTCCTCTCTAAAATTTTTTAATGATTTGGTGTGCATAAGATATTTAAATAGTACCCCAAAAGCACAAGATCGACCATGAAAAAATCATCAAGAAAAACGAGAATTGGGGCTGCAAAACGTGATGATAAACACCAAGGTTCTACTCCCCTCCCCTTGTCCCCTCAATCCTCATCGTTCCCGCCTCCATTCCATCATGTTTCCTAAGGAAACCACCCTAAAACCACCACTAAAACCCTCTCCCCTGTTTTTCAAACAAATTTGGGTGAGTTTACAGTGCGCGGTGCACACACGAGGTGGCACGGCGCACTGGGAGCCCGGTCACAGTGCAAAATCGCCACTGGCGCGACACATACCCGGCGTATGGTGCACTGGGCAGACCATGCTGCGCACAGACTTATAAGCCCAAAAATGTATTAAATTGCCCAAAAAAAATTGTGAATAACCCTCAAGGTTGGAAAGGTAGCCCAACTACTTTCACCATTGGCAGTGAAACTTGAAGAGGAATGTGGGTATGATGACCATGAATCAAATGCAAAAAAAAATTAAAAGTAAAACAAAGAATGACACAAATAAGGTCAAGAAGCTAGGATTTTACTACAGTGACATTATTGCTAAAGTATGCTCCTACCCTACCTCTATCAGCTAATTCCCCTGTAGCAATTTCCCCTAATAATCACCCTAGCTCCACTGTAATCATATCCATTCGTTCCCTTTATTCCTATGGCTCAAAATATCCAAACCCTACCCCATCAACACCATACCCAAAAAACGCTCCCAAATCCTTGATAATTTCTCCTTTTAAACCCCTATTCCCCTTTTCATCATTCCCCTCCTAACACTCCCTGTTTTATTGTCCGCTTGGTGACAGATTTTCAGAGCATCTATCAGTTTCATTAGATTCAGAGGGCAGCATAAAACTCAGGGTACAAACAGCAGTAATGGCATCAAAAAATTCATCAGAGTATGAGGAGGGGACCCACAGTGACACATCTTCAGGAGAGAGGGCCCATAGGAGACATCACCGGAGTGGCAGACATCTTAGAGATGAGCCAAACACCCTCACTAAGCTGCAGGCATGCCCGCTTGCCATGTCTTGTTTCTAGCACTTCGCATGTTATGAATTTTGTCAAAGGGTGGCAAATGTCAGAGTCCATCATGAGGTCAATCCGTCCTGGCTGGGGTCACTTTCACCTTGACACCAGAAACCATATCAGTGGCAATAGGAATACCACACATTGGAGAGCAATGGCATAAGAAAAAGAAGGTGGAGAGGCATCATTATGAGCCTTACATCAAGAACAGCTCCTTGAGCCAGCTCACCAAAGTTTTTCCATTCAGATTTTTGAGAGATGTGTATGCCCCACTCATGAGATTGATCATGAAGTATTTCAGTTGCAAGGGGAGGTTTTCACGCCTTTATGCATATCACGTCAGGTTGCTCATGCACTTCACCCGGGTGCGGATGATGAGCCTCCCATTTTTCATTTGCAACAACATTTAGAAGATGAAAAACTTCATGCAGCGCAAGACCCCTCGACAGCAACTAAACAGTGTCTATCATTTTTCTCTCATCCAGATTTGGGTGGACCATCAGTTAGGATTGCAGGGTATTGCTTAGGAGGAATTCATCTCCCGTGATTTCTTCAGCACTCCACCGTGTTGAAATTTGGTACCGGAGGACAGGTGGTTCCCTTAGGCTTTGATCTTTGGCTTAGGGAAAAGTGTCCAAAATATTTTAATTTTTCTCTTAAAGTGACTTTATCATTTTTATAAAGGTAAAATCTAATTTAAAAGTGACTTTAAGTGAGAAAGTTACTAAGTCTAATTTTAAAGTGACTTTTATAAAGTCAATGAAAAATTAGAAAGGAAAAGTGACTTTGGAAATAAATGATTAAGTGAGTCTTTATTAAAGTGGGGTGAATTAAAAAATAGAAAGTGAGATTTAAATGTGCATTTAATCTCAGCCATTGATCTAAATCTATCTCAGCCATTGGATTTAGGGATCACCCAAAAGTCATTTAGGGTTGGGTTAAGGGAGGAAAAGGAGGAAAAGATCATTCATTCTTTCATGAGAAGATTGGGAGAAGGAGAGCAAGAGAGCAAGGGAGATTTCTGGACAGGAAGGAGAAAGAGGCAGCAGCTTGGCACACATACCAGGCAGCTCTTCAACAAATCAGAATAGCAGAAAGAACAAGCAGAAAAAACTGATTTTTTGCTAAAAAACTGAGAAAAACTGATTTTTGGGCACGAATTTCGAGGAGACAAATTTCGGCACAGAAATTGAGGTATGTTCGTACAGTCCGTACGGCTGTCCGTACAGTCTGCACATCCGTACAGTTCGTACCGTGCATACAGCAAGTTTCCAGGTTGTCTGTTGGGCTGAAAACAGATAAGTTTACTTGCTGGAAATTTTATTTTGCTAAAATATTTTTCTGAAATTTTCTCACTGTAAAAAGGCATTTTCCAGAAATAAAGAAGAGCTCTCAAACTGGTTTTCCCCAAGAGTTGTAGGGGGTTTTTCCAGGGTCACGTTGACCAAAAATATCAATGTTTTAATGTGTTTTAATGGCTGTTTATTACTGCTGATTTTTTAATTTTGCAATTTCCAGCATTCTGTAAATTTTCCAGAATTTGTGTTTTCAGCAAATTTATTTTTCTCAGCTTGTTGAATGTATGGTTATGGGAAAGGTCATTTAACTACATGGGAGAAATAAGAAGAAACTGAAAACCGGGGTGGGAAAACAGAAATATTTATATGGTATCAGAGCTTGAGTGCTGAAGGGCAGTTTGGGACAACAAAAGAGAAAAATTACAGCTGCTGATTTTTCACTCGGAAAATTCCAGCAAGCTGATTTTTCATAAACAACAAGTTTTATCTTTACTACAACAGTGTTATTTTTTAGTTTTAGGATAGCAGGATGTCATTGGAATTGAGGGTGGGGGATAGGTTGGATGGGCATACAAATTACAGCGTTTGGAAGGAGAGAATGCAAAGTATCTTTGAGGAGGCAGAAGTCTGGGATATCATGGTGCATACCATACAGACCCCTGTTGTTGTGCCTACTGATGTTACTCAGTTGGCTTCTTATAATAAAAAGAACAACAAGGGTAAGAGGCTGATTCTAGACAGAATCAAAGACCATTGCATTCCTCATGTGAGAGGAAAGAGCAATGCCCATGAGATGTGGACAACATTGTCCAATCTCTACCAGAGTACCAATGAGAACTGGAAAATGGTTCTGAAGGAGAAACTGAAAAACATTAAGATGGGTAATGATAGTGCAGCTAGATATCTCACTAAGATTACTAATGTGAGAGATGAGTTGCCAGCGACTGGAGAGGCCATTCCACCCACTGAGTTGGTGCGAATTGCAGTGAATGGTCTCCCCCGTTCATGGATGAATTTTGCTGATGGCGTTTGTGCACGTGAGACCCTTCCCACATGGGAGAGGGTTTGGGATGATTGCATTCAGACAGAGATCAAGAAAGGTCAGCTTGGGGCAGCCAAGCCAGTTAAGCAGGATGAGGATGTAGCACTGTCGCAGGAGGCAAGAAAGGCAAAGGGAAGAAGCAGGCTTACACAAGCAATGGTGGGGGCAAAGGCAAAGGTAAAGGTAAACAGGTAAACACACAGAAGGACTATTCCAAGGTGAAGTGTTGGAATTGTCAAAAGATGGGACACTATGCAGTTGTGTGTCCGTAGAGAAGAAGAAGAAGAAGGGGAAGGACCAGAGTTTGGCAGCTTCAGCAGAGGTTGAGGACTTTGCAGATCGTTTTAACCAAGAGTTTGCATTCACTACGTGTGAGTCATCTAGTGCAGTATCACCTGCCATATAGGTTCATAGGGAGCAGGCTTTTCCCTCGATTAGCGAAGCATCTTCAGGTATCTCGTATGTAGACAGTGGGGCTTCACGTCATATGACAGGAGTCTGTGAGTACTTCTCAGAGCTTTCAGAGAGTGGCACTGATGTAGAGGTAGTACTTGGTGATGACAGAGTTGTTAGAGCAGTCGGGGTGGGGACACTGACATTTCACAGGGAGTCCAAACCTCCCTTGAAAGTGACAGATGTTCTTTATGTGCCAGGGACGAGGAAGAACCTCATATCTATCTCAGCTTTGGAGGACAGAGGATATGAGGTACTATTCAGGGGAGGACAGGTGTTGATGTATCCCAGGGGTGCTCCAGTTGATTCAACTAGAGTGATAGGTGTACGCCATGCAAAGGTGTACAAGTTTGCATTCCAGCCCCTTTTGGCATTAAGTAGTAGTACTGACAGCAGAGCTAGCAGTTCTGAGCAGTGTGAGATTTGGCACCGCAGGATGGGACATATGTATCATGGAGCTTTGAGGACCTTGCAGGAGATCACTACAGGTATGCCAGATTTCAGTACTGATCACTTTGATACTTGTAGAGGATGTGCTATGGGCAAGTTTGCCAAATCCCCTTTGCCCAACAGTGACAACAGAGCGATTGGGATACTTGATTTGATACATTCTGATGTGAGCGGTCGGATGTCTCATGTTTCCTTAAGTGGATATGAGTATTATGTTTTATTCATTGATGATCACTCCAGGAGGACCTGGATTTATTTCTTGAAGATTAAGAGTGAGGTCTTCAAGCGGTTTCAGGAGTTTAGAGTTCTTGTGGAGACACAGACAGGTCGGAAGATCAAGTCCCTGAGGTCGGACAATGGAGGAGAGTACACCCTTGGAGAGTTTGTTGACTATTGTGCGGAGGCAGGCATTAGGAGGGAGTTCACTGTTCCTTACAACCCCCAGCAGAACGGGGTTGCGGAGAAGAAGAACAGATCCATCATAGGGGCTGCCAAAGCTATGTTACATGATCAGGGGTTGCCATTGTTTTTGTGGGCAGAGGCCTGCAACACAGCTGTTTACTTGCAGAACAGGAGTCCGCATCGTGCCTTGGGGCACATGACTCCGGAGGAGGCTTTCTCTGGGAAGAAGCCTGATATTGGTCATCTTCATATCTTTTGATGCATTACATACTCCTATATACCCAAGGAGAAGAGGACCAAACTAGAGCCCACCGCAGAGAAGGGTATCTTTGTGGGCTACAGTGAGACCTCAAAGGCCTTTCGGATTTACATTCTTACACAGAGGAGAGTTGTTGTCAGACGGGATGTGAAGTTCGAGGAGGACAGGGCCTTTAGGAGATCACGGGAGTTGGAGTATCTAGATCAGCCAGACCCTCAGCAGCAGTTGAGTCAGTCGCAGGGATCCAGTGGGCAAGGATCAAGAGGATCAGGAGGTACATCTATGAGGATGTCAGGTCCGTCAGTGAGCAGTGGCTCACCGAGCCAGAGGGGTTGTGCTCCGAGCAGGTCACAAAGCAGTTCACTAGGGAGTCCACTGATGGACAGTTCACATGGTACCTTAGCTTCTACAGGTTCAGGTGCAGGCAGGAGGACAGCAGATAGACAATCAGGGGTTCAGGCTACTGATGGTGATGAGGAGGAGTTTCATTCTCCTATGGGAGAAGCATGCTTAGGGAAGAGGAAGACCAAGTGGCTTCAGGACACCTTGAGAGATGCCACATCTGTTGCTAAGCCGAAGAGGCCGGTCAGAGAGAGTAGACCACCTGAGAGGTTTTGTAGCTATACGGCAATGGTTACCAACATCCGTGACTCTGAGCCTTCTAGCTATGAGGAGGCAATTAGCCAGCAGGTCTGGAGAGAGGCCATGCAGGAGGAGTATTCTTCTATCATGAAGAATGATGTTTGGGAGGTGGTGTCGAGGCCTGAGAGCAAGTCCGTGGTTACTTCCGGATGGCTTTACAAGGTAAAGCATGTTGCAGATGGCATCATTGAGAAATTCAAAGTGAGGTTTGTGGCTAGAGGGTTCTCCCAGGTAGAGGGAGTTGATTATGAGGAGAACTTCGCTCCCGTGGCTTGATATACTTCGATTCGCTCCATTATATCGATAGCAGCAGAGATGGGTTGGAAGATCCACCAGATGGATGCGAAGACCACATTTCTCAATGGCTTCATACAGGAGGAGCTGTACATTGAGCAGCCACAGGGCTTTGAGGTGCATTGGAAGGAGTCCCATGTGTGCAGACTGAAGAAGGCCCTTTATGGCCTGAAGCAAGCTCCCAGATCTTGGTACTCCAGGATAGATACTTATTTGCAGGGGATGGGTTTCACAAAGAGTGAGGCAGATCCGAACCTTTACTTTATTGTGATAGGTGAGGAGCCTCTCATTCTGGTGCTGTATGTGGATGACTTGGTCATTACAGGTGCAGAGAGACTCATAGAGCACTGCAAGAGAGATCTTGCGACGGAGTTTGAGATGAAGGACATTGGCTTGATGCATTACTTTTTGGGTTTGGAGGTGTGGCGGGAGGAGGGGCATTTCTTCCTGGGGCAGGGGAAGTATATTGTGGACATCCTTAGCAGATTCCACATGGAGGATTGTAGACCCATGTCGACACCGATGATCACCAACTGGAAGAAGCTTCATGCTGCGGATTCCGAGTTGGTGGATCCCACATTGTACAAGCAGCTGATTGGTTCCTTGATGTATTTGGTCAACACTAGACCAGATATCTGTTTTGCAGTCAACATGATGAGTCAGTTTATGTGTGAGCCTAGGAAGGTTCACTTGGTGGCTGCAAAACACATTTTGCGGTACTTGCAGGGGACAGTGGATTATGGTCTTGAATACAGGCAGGGAGATGGAGTGAGATTGGTAGGATACACTAATTCTGATTGGGAAGGTTGTGCTTCTGATAGGAAGAGCACTTCAGGGTGCTGTTTTGGATTGGGTTCAGCAGTAGTGTCATGGTTCAGCTGGAAGTAGCAGTCAGTAGCACTAAGTTTAGCAGAAGCAGAGTATATGGTAGCCAATCTAGCTAGTTGTGAGGCCATCTCGCTTCGCCAGATGTTGTTTGGCTTATTTGGTCAGTCGTTGAGACCTTCAGTGATTTACTGTGATAATCAGAGTTGCATTAAACTCACGGAGAATCCAGTATTTCATGACAGGTCAAAGCATATCGGGATCAGATATCATTTCATCAGAGACTATGTTCAGAAGGGAGCTGTGAAGCTTGATTATATTTCCACTGATGAGCAGGTAGCAGACATTCTTACCAAAGCCTTACCACGAGGCAAGCATGTTTACTTCAGAGACAAGATGGGTGTGGTGAGGAACACCTTCCTCGGTAAGAGGGAGTGTTGAAATTTGGTACCGGATGTCAGGTGGTTCCCTTAGGCTTTGATCTTTGGCCTAGGGAAAAGTGTCTAAAAGATTTTAATTTTTCTCCTAAATTGACTTTATCATTTTTATAAAGTTAAAATCTAATTTAAAAGTGACTTTAAGTGAGAAAGTTACTAAGTCTAATTTTAAAGTGACTTTTATAAAGTCAATGAAAAATTAGAAAGGAAAAGTGACTTTGGAAATAAATGACTAAGTGGGTCTATATTAAAGTGGGGTGAATTAAAAAATAGAAAGTGAGATTTAAATGTGCATTTAATCTCAGCCATTGATCTAAATCTATCTCAGCCATTGGATTTAGGGATCACCCAAAAGTCATTTAGGATTGGGTTAAGGGAGGAAAAGGAGGGAAAGATCATTCATTCTTTCATGAGCAGATTGGGAGAAGGAGAACAAGAGAGCAAGGGAGATTTCTGGACAGGAAGGAGAAAGAGGTAGCAGTTTGGCACACATACCAGGCAGCTCTTCAGCAAAACAGAACAGTAGAAAGAACAAGCAGAAAAAGCAGATTTTTTGCTGAAAAACTGAGAAAAACTGATTTTTGGGCACGAATTTCGAGGAGACAAATTTCAGCACAGAAATCAAGGTCTATCCGTACAGTCTGTACGGCCGTCCGTACAACCCGTATGGTCCATACATCCGTACTTCCGTACATCCGTATGGTCCGTACCGCGCGTACAACAAGTTTCCAGGTTGTCTGTTGGGCTGAAAACAGATAAGTTTGCTTGCTGGAAATTTTATTTTGCTGAAATTTTCTCACTATAAAAAGGCATGTTTCAGAAATAAAGAAGAGCTCTCAAACTGGTTTTCCCCAAGAGTTGTAGGGGGTTTTCCAGGGTCACGTTGACCAAAAATATTAGTGTTTTAATGTGTTTTAATGACTGTTTATTACTGCTGATTTTTTATTTCTGTAATTCCCAGCATTCTGTAAATTTTCCAGAATTTGTGTTTTCAGCAAATTTATTTTTCTCAGCTTGTTGAATGTATGGTTATGGGAAAGGGAATTTAACTACATGGGAAAAATAAGGAGAAACTGAAAACCGGGGTGGGAAAACAGAAATTTTTACACACCGGTGGTATCAAAGGCAGAGCATGAGGTGGGGGGTCCTTCACATCAGTTTGAGTGCAATGAGATTGCCACCATGCCAGTATACATCACATACCAGAAGGGCAGTAGACCGTTGTTCATAGTAGCAAAGCGAGTGTTATCTCCACCCGGGGTGGAAGGGGCCTCGCTTCCGACATCAGCACCACAGGAGCAGGGTAAGGGAAAGGAGCCAGTGTAGGAGGAGGGGCCATTAGGTGCATAAGAGACCAGTGTCATCCTCATTCCGAATGAAGAGACAGAGGCAGAGAATGCCAAACTTAGGATGACCTTCCATCACTGTTGTTTATGGGGGTAGATAACGGCTTCAAGCTTCACTAAGGGCCTTTACTACACACGCATCATAAGACAAATCTAACCAAGGTCTCGGAGGGGTCAGGAGCAGGACACAGAAATCAAAGACTTGATACTCAATTTCGAGAGAGCCAGATGGGTCATCAAGTATCTGGAGCAAAGAAACAAACAACTTGAGGACCAACAGATGATCATCGAGCTGCAAAGCATTCGTGAAAATCGACAAGCTGACCAACAGAGAGGGATTGAGCTCACTACCTTGGACCAAGAGATCAACAACGACTGTGAATCTTGGTTGGATCGGGTCAATCTACACTTGGAGCAACTGTTAGATAAAGCTAAAAGGGAGAAAAACATGCTGAGGCACATGACTCATCACTACCAGGCTCGAAACATGAGCTCCAAAGCAAGAATCAGGAGCCGAAAGGCAAAATTGAGCAAAGTGACAAAAGAGGCAAAGGAGGAAAAGGAGGAAAAGGAGCAAGATCGGCTTTGAATCTTGGCTGAGGCTTCCTTGGCATAGGATAGCACTTCATAGGGAACCTCCAGCCCAAATTTCAAAAAATTTGGGCAAATTTTGGTCACAAGCAAATTTTTTGGACACAAAACATAAAATTCCTCCCTGTGCGCCGTGCCACTGGCGCGACGCTAAAATTCTAGGGCTCTAATCGAAGAACGGCTTGCATATTTGTATTCAACATCGAAAAATATGACTACTGGTGTCCAGGAAAGAAATTTTGACAAGATCTGGGCCTCCTTAAAGTCAAAAAAATCTAAAAATGGCCTCTCTGCCACTTTTTTGACACACAAAAAGCAGTCTCGGGAGAATGAAGATTTGGAGGGGCAAATGAACACTGAATTTGGAAATTCTAGTGGGGTTAGAAAGTAGATAGGACAAGCTTTCCAACAAGCCCACTTGGGTACATTTGGGACACCTGAAAGTGCCCCAAAACGGGCTCCAAAGTGGCAGGACACACAGAGAATTTGGCGCGGCGCACAGAGGAAAAAACTGCCAATTTGCTCCTGTTTCGCGAAATTTCGGGTCGCGACTTCTCCAAGTGGGCCCAGTCATCTACACTTCAGTTTTTTGGCATCAAAGGTGGCATTTAAAGAGTTTTCTCTCCAGATGGGAATCTATCCAAGTGGCAAAGGAATGCAAAGGGTCACCCCAGCCAAATGTCATGCTTGATAGCGCTGCACTTATAGCTGATGGTTGGCTCTCCATCTCCATTTTGAAATGATTTGAGTAACTTCCCAACCCCTGGGCATTCTATCTCTTCCTCACACATTCTATATATTGTATGCAAGTTATTTGCAAAGGGTTGGTTGGCTTGTAACTTCTAGGAGACTGCGGGAAAGAAACTTTGTTTCTACACTGTATATTTTTTACAGAGAATTAATGAAAGGCAGTGGCTCTGTTTCATGAGATTCTTGTGGTTGTGAGTGTAGTAAATGTGTTCTTATGTTCCATATGTATCTTGTTATGTTTCATAATTCATTTCACGCTTCATTTCAGTGAAATTTTCGAAGTGAGATTAGGTAGAATTCAATTTATATTGCTCTGCCTGTGGGAAAATTTCATGTGCAGTGTTATTCTTCCGTTGAAAAGGATTCATGCGATGATGCCCTTTTCACTTTCTTCAATAATATTTCCATTCTGTGTTACCTTAAACCGAAATTGCTTCTCTTTCCGCCTACCTTGCCTCGCGGAATAATATGTGCCTTCATATTCAATTCTTTGTTCTTTACTGAGCGCCAGTCCTATATACATCCCAGAAGCTCGGTCATTCATAAAATTGTTTTCAAAATCCCTTTTCACTTACTAGCCTAAGGTAAATATTGCATGGTAATTCATCTCACACCATTTTGCTTATCCATTCACTGAGTGTGACTCGGAGAGAGCCCTCTCCTGTTCTGGTAGGGCTAGCTACCAGACTGAGCGTGGTTTGTCGTTACCCTGAATTTTGCTTTCTTTCAGCCTGAGGCGGATTTAAGTGCTAACAGGACCAGCAGCAACACGGATGTAACAGGAAGAATCAATGTGATTGATGTAGTGAGAGATCAAAGTGATAGAGGCTAGTGTAGTCAGATACCGAAGAGCACAAAGGTGCATAGTTTTTAGTCAATAGAGGCAATAGCAGTTAGAGACTTTGATGACAGAGGCATCATTTTGATTCAGGTTGGATATTTTTTTGTTTGTAGAGTTGCTAGAGAAACAACACTAGGGAGAATTGTTGCATGCAAAACATTCCAAAGGTTCAGGATCGGGTTCGAGTTGTACGCCTTTCTTGTTGAGAGGGAGTGTTGAAAATAGAAACAAGAAATTCTAAAAATAGAAATGCTATAAATAGAGTTGTTATAAATAACATCTCAGGTACCAGTGTTGGAAATAGCAACAAAGAGTAATAAAAAAGAAATGCTAAAAATAGCATTTCAAGATACATTCCAATTTTAGTTAGTCCCTGAACTAAAATTGAGAATTAAAATTCGAATTTGATCTTAGTAGTTATTTGAAAAATAATTAATTAATTCATCTTGAGTTAATTAGTTGGAGAAAATCAAACATGAAGTCTATGTGAAGACATGCAACAGTTATCCCTTTGATTGAGGAAGTTATCCCTTAATAAAGGAGATAAGGATGAGTTGTATTTG
>APFE030702439.1:0-14299 GCA_000404065.3 Pinus taeda
TAATCAAAACTAGGAATTCCTGCCTCCTACCCATTATTAGCAAGTTTCAAAAATTTGTTATAATAGACTCATGGAAAGCTAAGTTGCATATTCTCAAACTAATGATAGAAGATGCATAAAGGCTCCAAGACTCGCTTATCCAATCAACTACATGGTCAATGAAACACACTACAATAATGATTACATATACACATGATCCTCTTCCTCAAGTTGAAAAATTAAGACTTGAAGTAAAGGAAAGTAAACTGGAGTTCAAGAAAAAAATTAATCAACTGACATATTTCAACTTTGATCAAATCTAGGAGTTCATCATTGAACCCTTCACTGAATATCAAAGCACCAAGGTTTGGACCAAACAAATTATTCAGCTATTGCATGTGTTGGAAGTATGCGTTGTGTCATGTGAAGGCAAAAGGAGTCTGCTAAGTTGGATAATCTTCTAAGAATTTATTCTTAGTGGAAATATTTCAATTAGTCTTCTCCATCTATGTCACTCACTAAAGGATGATCTATTTCTAGTTTTATTCTTGCAACTATTTACTATTTTCTTCTAAATTGTTTTATTGGTAATTTCTTTCATATTTTGAAACATTGTTAAAGCCTCACTTGAACCATCCATGTCACCCACTAAAGGATGATATCTTTCTAGTTTTATTCTTGCAACTGGTAATTTATTTCACATTTTGAAACATTGTTAAAAACTCTATTGAACCTTGAAATTTCGAAAAAAATGTTTTGTTGTGGCGTTGTCGATTTCCCTTTTAATCTGAAAAATTTCATTTTGATTCCATGTATCGAAAGCGTGAAAGGAAGATTCTTATATTACTTTTGTTTTCAAATTGATATTATTTAATTCCATGTATAGAAAGAGTGAAAGGAAGTTTCTTATATTAATTTTGTTTTCAAATTGATATATGCTTCTCCTTTTGATTTATTAAAAACTTATTGACAATGTCAATGTATTTTTTTCTTTGAGTAAACAAGGCTTTGAAATTGAATGTGAATGAGTTAACTTAAGCTCAAGTTCTTCATTAGTATCAACTTCTTAAACTAAACTCTTAGATTATTTTGTCATTGAAGAATATTTATTCTATTTATACAAAATTTCATTAAATTCTTTAATTTGTTTTTTTATTTAAATTTATTATTTCTAGTAGTAAATGTCATTTTTGAAATAAACTTTTTAGACATTTTATGTAATAAGTTTATGGTTTCTTGAATATCATTCTTAAAAGAAAAATTTAAAACATTTGATTCTATAGAAAATTTTACTTTATTTTCTATTTTTTTTTTTTAATTTGACTATCCTTCTAATTTCATAGTAATAATAATAAGTAATTACAATTTCTAAACATTTGTGAATTAAATAAAGCTAACAATATACCAAAAAAGCTAAAATTATTAAATTAGGGAATGCTATTGTTCTATATTTATAGAATCCAAAACTTGTACTTGAATAACATGATTTTTTTAATTTTTCAATATATATATTATATATATATATGTATTATATATATATATATAATATAACTTACTTTCTTCTATAACATTTTAGAGTCTTATATACAAATTAAAAAAAAAAAAAAACAAACATGTAATTTTATGTTTAAAAATGCACTCACACTGCCATGCATTATCCAGCTCTCTGTTATAAAATAGACCAATTCCCCAAAAACTTAATTTATCTTTCACCTTATTAATTATCCTATTTTAAGATGAAAACTTGGGACTTAAAAAAAAATCAAATAATGTTTTCTAAAATTAACATTATAATAATATATATTAGTATATATATATATATATATATATTATTTATATAGTATATATATATTTATTAATTATTGACTATCTTTCTTATTTTGCATAATTTATTTCTTATTAATTTTTATAATGCAATGTTTACCACTGCTACTCATTAACAATATGATGTTCACGCTGCCTGTTATTGCTATCATAAAGTAATGAGGTTGTTGATCCACATCCATTGTTATTCTGAGATGTTCATTTAATTATGTTGATGAGATTGTTTATCAAATCTATAAATCTTAATTTTTTCATAACTATTAGAAAAAAATTAAGTGAAAAATTTATAAAATACATTTTAAATAATCATCAAATTCAAATTTAAACAAGTATTATATTGATTGTTATTTGATTCAATCCAATAGCATTTTTTAAAGTTAATATTATAAAAGAATATATATTTATTTTTTAAAATTATTATTTAGTTTTTCTTGTATTTAATTGGTTATCATTTTGTATTTCAATATTTATTTCTATAAATATAATGTATCAATACTAGACTTTTGGTTATAAGTTAGATATTTATGACAAACATCCAATCACTTTAACTACACTTAAGAAACCTCCCCTTATTTAAAGAAAAATGGGCAACCAAACCATGAACTTTGCATTCAATAGAGTAAAAATAGCTCTCCTCTCTTAAGATTTAATTAGCACTTAGATTGATTTGTTGAGCTCACGTTCAATGTAGGAAAAATTCCCCATATTCTAAGAGATGGTATCTATTTATTGTAAGCCTCGATTCTTTGAATAAATTTGTCCATTTTCAATCTTGTGTTTATTCAATAAAAACACTTCAAATATAAATGTACCCACCTTCTCCCACCTTCTCGATACAATCTCTATACATTTTTGCATACAAAAGAATTGTATACATAAGAGGTATATATAGATAAACTACCTTGGACATGGACAAACACTTTTCTGTCCGAGAAACTACTTTGCCAAGGTCCTTGGCGGTTCAAGTTTTGTGATATGTGCATGTTACATGCTTGTGAAGTTAACAATCAATATATCTATATATATATATATAATGCAATTGCTTTCAAATCAACTAATTTATAAATAATATTTCTTTTATGTTATTGTGGACTATATGTTACAATATGGAAAACTGGAAAGGAGAGCTCTGAGTGTCATAAACTTAATAATGGAAGCTAGAACGTTGATCCGGAATTGACCTCAACTTGCCATGTCTCTATTTTCTTTGGGGTCAAAAAAATATCGTAAGGTGTGGAAATTAGTATGCAAAAATTGTCCATACCCACCAAAACAAAATCTTATTGTTAAAGTGAATAAATTGTAATTTTGTAAAACTATGTTTTCACATACATTGAAATCAAAACCTTATTATTTAATTGCATAAATTAAATGTTTACCAATTAATATTGATCAAATTCTAAACCTTATCAATAACATGAATTCTAAAATAAAGAAAAAAATAATTAAAATGTTAAAATGATGATGATGGTGGTGGTTAACGTCCATTGGTCTATCGGACCTATAATTTTCTTAATTTTTAATTGTCTAGCTCCTCGTTTTTCTTGGCGAGATTGATGCTATAGCTTTCTTTTTCTTCTCTATGGTCTTCCAACTCTCTGTATCTTGCATCTCCTTCATCTCCTCTGGTTCTTGGGACATTAGTGTCTTAGCTTCGCGATCTATTGTGAAGATAAAAGATGAAAAATCTTAGTCTAAGGATCTGCTTCGCTGTTAAATGAAAATTTGGTGAAATAACGTCAACTTTGGAAGTGCTTCATGTGCCCAATAAAACTCGTTGAGGCCGTGTTTGCATGTTACCCACGTCAATAAACATTGCACAGGTACAGGACATTTTCAGCGTAGTGCTTCACGAAAGCAACCTGTCTTGATGTGTAGGTCGATTTAATAAACTGTTCGAATTTTATACCGTCTATTATGCCATGTAAACAAAAATAGTTTGAAGTTTAACGTAAAGGCATATGTTGAATCTATGGAGATTCTCTCGACAGGCTTCTCCTCAATCAGTTTGATATTTGCTGTTTTTCCTTTAATATTAGTATTCTTCCACTGCATTTACATAATAATATATAATTATTATGGATAAATGTTTTGATATTTTGATGCGTGCATAAATCTTTTGTTAAAAAATTTAAGGTGGAAAATTTATTGATAAAATGAGGAGAAAACGAATACCAATAAAATGAATATAAAAGGAAAAGTACGTTATATATATTAATAATACTACGTTATATATATTAATAATAAAATAAATGAATATAGAAGTATATATTGTTTTTTTTCCTGAAAATCATGAAAATTTAAGTGATATTTTAATAAATTTTTGTAAATCTAAGTTAAAGTTATTAAATTTTATTAATTTCAAAATTTTGGGAGTTTAGAAGTTTTTTATGGTGTTGAATATATTGCTATTTCTAAAAATATGATTTAAATACTGCAAGATTTGTTGAAATTTTTTTGCTCATTTTCAGACCAAAAGTGACAGTCATTGCCACTCTCAAAAACATGATTTAAACACTGCTTCTGCAATAGTTGTTGAAATTTTTTTTGCCCATATTCAAACCAAAAATACCTCAGCCTGGATAGACTTGTCCATAAAAATATATTAGAATATATTCTTTTTTAAAATAAATAATATTTCAATATATATATTTCTAATATTTAATATATAATTACGTATAATTTTTTTTAAAATAAATATAAATATAATATTTCAAGATATAAAATTAATTTTAATAATTATAAGTAATATAAATTTTTCTTAAAACTTAGAGTTTTTTTTATTTTTTTCAATAGATAAAAAATTCTTAAAATTTTGATTTCTCTGAGCCATAAATAAAAGATTTATAATAAATTTAAACCATGAAATAAATGTGAGTAAAAATGGTCATTAGTTTCATTTCCACAAGGAAAGCTATTGTTACAAGTGTCTATAAAAATACTCACAAAAATTAAAACTGTCAAATAAATATTAGTAAAAATAATCATGGGTTCTTGTTCTGATTTCCAGGAAAAAATACCATGGTTATTTACATTCTGATAGGTTAAGATTCATTAAACTGCATCTCCAATTAATTAGAAAACTGATATGTTACTATTTATTAGATTGCATTTTTAATTTATTAAAAGATTATATGTTTTGTGCGAGTATGTTTTGTGTTGGTATATATGTATTCAGTTAGTTTGAATTAGCTTGAGTTTAATTTTAATTAAATTAACGGAGTGTATACATGCGGTGTGTATTTGATTTTATATGTATAACTAAATTTACTTTAGTTGTTTTATGTATTGGTTTTCAAAATCAATATTGTATTAACTAAATTCCTTTTGTAACTAAATTCATTTTTCATTCCAATTTTTCTTTTCTTTTTATTTGAGTAAATATTCTTCAGCTAAATCTGTATTTGTACTTAACAAGTCTATAACCTAAAATGGAATTTAAAAGGTTGCAAATTACAATAACAAAATCCTGCATTTCTTATTGAATTCAAGAGGCTTATACAGAGTTCAATGTGTATGACTAACATTCGCAATGCACACCGATTGCATTGAAATTTGAGATTCCTCGAAGTTGCAGTAAAAATTCAAACAAAATTCTGCATTTCTGAATAAATGAAAGAGGACTATACAGTATTAAATGTGCATGATGAAAATCCGCATTTAGGTCGAGTCTATGAAAATGCTTGAGAATTTGATGGGATCGTCATCGACTTTGAATGTGGGAACCAATTTTACAGTAACACTCTCCGGTTGATGTGCACTAAGAGATCGATGGCTTAACATGTCATTCATTCCCAATCTCAAACAACACCTCCTCGCCCTTTTCTGCTCAAAATCTTGTTTGCTATTTTGGCGCCTCTGCTGCTTTGGGCGAGGAGGCATGTGCTGCTTTGGGCGAGGAGGCATGTGACTGAATGTACCCGCGTATAATTCTTCTTCTTCATCATTTTCTTCTTCTAATATGATATACACGTGGAAGCACAAGGGCTTTTCATTTGTTACCTCTATTCCTTCTAATACCAGCTGCTCTTCCTAATCCTTCGTCCGCTTCAATGCCGATGGTCTTCTTACGCGAGCCGTAACGACTTCCTCTTCATAGATTTCAGGAAGAAGTTGTCGAGAAGAGGGACTGCAGCTACGCCAGAAAACTCATCTGGGCTCTTGCTGTTTGGACGCTTTAATGACTCCGGAGATCTGAGCCAGCAAAAGACGTCACCAATACCCCAGCAACCACGAGCCACATGCAGGAATATCGCGGCTTCGTAAAAAGCGTTTGCGAGCCTACGACAACTAACCAAATCACGAGGAGGAGGCACACCCAAAACCATTTCCCCGGCCGGCAAAGGCAATGTGTGGATGCCAGGAGCAGTTGGCGACGATACATAGAGCCTTGTGGCATTCGTTTCTCAGGAGTACAATGACAACGGATACAGGTAGTATTTCTTTGCAATGACTGCCTCCTACTCTTCTGGTTGCTGCCTCTGAAATTGGGATTGGTGGAGGTTGGTAGGACTGGTGTCTGATTTTTTGTATTTGCGTATGTGTTTGGAGGCCAAGCGATGAGACCTGCTGATTTTGTGGAGGCCTTTAAGGAAGGAATCATGATGGCGAAACAAATTATGAAGTAATCAGTTAGGCCAAAGCCTTTTGATTATAAGAAAATAACGGAGGATGGCAGAAGGAGGAAGGCGTTATGACCATAAGAAAGGAAGGAGGGACACCCCATGCTTTCTTATAAGAAAGCGAGGAGGAGAGGCGTAGGCTTCACGGTCACGCAGGAGAACCATGTTTGACGTTTCTGGGTGGTGTGGCAATTAGACAGCTGTAAACAATGTGACAATTTCTGTTCGTCTCGCCAGGTAACAAAGGCGCGTTTTAAATATAAATTGGTGAATTGCACACCCTTCGCCGAAGTCCAGCTTTTCGCTCGGTGGCGGTGGGTATCGGAGAGAATAAACTTCCAAAGTGTGAGACAGGCCTTAGTCTCTGTTTTATTCTCGCTACGAGCCAGCGACGTGGTGAACGTAGAAAGATATATTCCCTTCTTAGAGAGTGTGTGTGGAGTATTCATAGGTGACCGGCCTAGCGGTTCTCTTTCAAAAGTTGTCAAATCAGATGGTGGCCATTTCAATCAGGCAGTGGCCATTTGTATCGACCAGAATCGGCTCATGAATTCATGGACCAAATTTAATTACGAAGAACGGTCGCTTACTCCTCTAACGTTTGTTCATATTTCCAGGATTTTCAATGTTTTACAACCAGCGAAGGCCCACTGAAACTTGGGTTCACTTTTTGTTTATTGTCGCGATAAAGGTTGGGATAATTATTCATAGATGGAGCTTTTCACGAAGTTAGAGATACTAATTTTTAAAGAGAGAAATTTTGTCGTAACCTAAATGTTAATCGAAGTGAGCATCTTTGGTTATTAGTTATGGGGAATCGCCGCTTTATACCCTTGCCAGCAAGAATGTGAATTTTGGTTATTTATATATTTCTAAGGCATAAATAGATTTAATTATTTTTCTGCGTTATATATATAAAGTTGGGTGGGGATGAAGAGTATGAAGAAGTGATTTACATTGAAGAGAAACTGTATAACAATTAACTCAATCATTTCAAGTATTATATATATATATCTATATCTTCTTGATAGGTCTTATTAACTTATGGTTTTTCAATTAGAAATAATTAATTCCTACTTGTCTATGGTTGTAGTTCTCTATTTGAGGAGTTTTTTCCTACATAATAGGAATTAGCTAAAATATAGTTTCTCCTAGTTTAGTGTGTATTTTCTCTAAGATAGAATTCCTATCTTGAGACTTTTGTTTGTATAAATATGTGTGTAATTTCCTTCATTCATAATAGAGAATTTGATTAGAGTTTGTTGTGTGCTATTTTATCTTGGTAACAGAGCTCTCAGGGGCCTAGCCCCTTGTGGCCTTGGCCCCTCCTGGGTGACAAAATAAAGAGCTTGGTTTTCCAATCAATTTTTTTTTGAGTTTGTCCATCATCGATTATACAGCGCGGAGGTGGCATTGGTAACCAGCTCCCTGGAAAGCACAGTGGGGGTGTGGTGAATCCGAATCCGTGTTGTGGACGTTCCTGGGAGGCCAAGTGCTGAAGCAACGGAAGTGGAGACTGTGAGACTGTAGCGAATCATTGGCGTCCCGGCCTGTTGGCGGACCTATGGAGGTAGTTTGTTTATGCTGCGTGCTAGTGAGGTCGATCAACACTGAGGGCGACCGGTGGAAGATCTATGAGTCTGCAGATGTGTGAGCTTGTTGATCGAGGTCATGGATCCTGTAATGGTGAAAGACGTGTAAACCTGGCAGAGTATGGACCAACGCTCGTGTTTGCAGAAAGAGAAATCAATTAAGACTATCATCAGAAGCAGGAGAATCAGTCGAGCTGCACGCCCCTCCAGATCGTAGATAAGAACCAAACCATCTGCTCCTGGGATTGTCGAATGCGCAGAAGATTGACGTTTGATCTGGAAATCAGAGTACCCCTCTCGCGAGCTCCAGAGGTCATCCTAGACATCAAGAAGATCAGAGCTCTGAATCTCGAGGCTCTCTGTGGGCTCAAAGGCTCTGGAATCGTAATGCGTACGATCAAGAAATCGGAGGCAGCTTATTTGGGTCCCGCAGAGGATGTTGTGACATTTGAGATCATTTACCATCGGTCTCAGCAGACCTATGTTCCGACATGGAACATGGACATTTATCAAGAGATTGAGCAGATGCTGATCGAAAAGCATGGGGGAACTCTGCACTGGGTGAAGTCCAGGGGTCATTTGTTCTAGGGACTGGCGGAGAAGACTGTGAATTTGCAGCAATTTTTGGTGGTGAAAAAGAGGCTCGATCCATATGGCCTCTTCTCTAACGAATGGGCTGATGGGCTTCTTGGTATTGGAAACCAAAAGGTGGAGCTCTTGAGGGAGGGGTGCGCTCTGGAGAAATTGTGCAAGTGCCAAGAAGATATTCATTGCGCTCCAAGGCTGGCTACCTCTGTAAACCTGGCTCCTCAGAAGGCCACGCCCTTCGGGCTTCTCCTACACATCCACAATGGAAGAAGTCATAGAAGGAATTGACGCCAGTGGTTTAACAATAGTTGTTACAGGTGCTTCAGGTGATATTTGAAGTACAGCTCGTGTTCTTGCATTGCGTGGTGCCCATGTCGCCATGGCAACCAGAAATGTGAAAGCTAACAATTCTGTTTGAAGCATTGGACGAGCAGAACGAGGGTGAAGAGAGGAGCTGCAATGTGACTCTCGAAGCTCATTGAGAAAGGTGGTGGAAGCTGTGCATTCCTTGGTGAACCATCTGCACATGCCGTCGTCTGATGAGTGTCGGCTGGAGACTATGTGGACATGTGAGAGCAAATATGGACTCTAATGCTAGCAATTTTCATCTTTCAGGATCGACTTTAAAGATGTAGCGAGGAAGAACGATTCAGGTCAATCAATTCATTCTTGGATTAGTAAAAGTTAGGTTGACTCCCCCGATGTATGAAATTAGCAGCGAGCAGCGACAACCGTCTGCCTCTGCAAATTAATAACGTGCCCGAGCCGATTGTACCAGACTCTAATGAGTGTGGATCTATGCAATGGAAGAGTAGAGGCTCTCTCACTATTTGTGTTATCGCTGTGAGGAGTGTGGTGCATGGATTGTGCCTCCAGATTGTGCAGATCTGTGGAGATCTGCATGCTTCTATCAAGCAAGGTTGAGCTGTTGGTGTGTGGTGCAATGTAAGAGAGTGAGATCCCTACAGGTTCCTGGTGCGTTGCACATTTGATTGCTGCAGGTCGTGGTGTTGATACCAGTAGAACCTCCAAGATCAACAGTTGTGGAGTGTCTGCCAATCAGAGAGTGAGATCCGAGCAGTGTGGTAGCAGATCGGTCGATCGTCGTAGCAAGGCTGGCGGACTGCACATCGCAGCCTGAGTGAATCACTCATGTGCTGGTCCAATTTGTCGCTGGAGTGGGTCGAAGACTGCGTATGCCGATCGGAAAGTCCAAGTGATTTTTTGCATTCTTTGTTCAAGGAGGAGAGACACTTTGTGTTCGATTTGAAGGGAGAAGCATGGTTTTTTGTGCATACTTGGGTAAACGTTCTTTTTGGAGAAGTATTTTTTTTTGGAATTTAAATTAATATACACATTGAGATTAGCCAACTCAATATGAAGTTATTTTGTTAGAATTGGCTATTCTAACAAATGACAAGCTCATGGAGTTCCAAGAATTTATTTGAAAGAGATGCCCAAGATGTGAACTATGAAAAGATGAGATAAAGGAGCAGCAACAACGTTTATGGTGGACAACAAAGTAGATGTTTATTTGAGTTAGTGTAATAGACTCCCTAGCATGTTATAAACAAGTCCAGTTGTTGTAATGGTCATTGTATGTACCTAGAGACTCCAAAATGTTGAAGTATGAAATGTAAGCCTTTTAAAGGTATTTGAAAGTTCCTGGTGATCTTAAAACCACTTTGTAATGGTTTATGGTCAGCCTGAAACCATCTTTTGTTACTGTAAAGTGTTGGTTTGTGGTGAGCCAGAAACCACATAAAGAGCCTTAGTGGCTACAAGATTTTCCCGGTGGTGGCATATTGCCTGAGTAGCTAACATGTACATGGGAGCTTTGTGCTCGTAGGAGCAGGTGGACTGTAGTAGCACCTAGCTCACGGTCTGAGATATTGGTGTGTCTGAGCACAAGAGCGTCGACGCACTTTTCTATCCGACAATTGCATTGAAAGGCGCAATCACCGCAACTGTTTGTGATTGTTATTTAGACATGAATATTTGGCTTAGAAAGACACTGATCTCTCTTTGTTTTTGGAAGTTCTGCACATGCAATTCGCCCGATGGCAGTGGATTTGTAGGTACATATATGCAGTGATAATGGTCGACAGAATCATGTATGCAAAGGACACCCTACAGGACTAGCGGTTGCAGCGATTACATTCCGGTGGATGGTTGCTCTCTTATATAGACGTCGACATATTCTTTGTTATGTTTGACCACAACCAGACTTTGTGAATCAATAGCATGATAAGTAGTCATTAAGGGGGGGAGTTAGAAATAATTAATTCCTACTTGTTTATGGTTGTAATTCTCCATTTGAGTTGTTTGTTCCTACATAATAGGAATTAGCTAGAATATAGTTTCTCCTAGTTTAGTGTGTGGTTGAGAGAATCTCGCAACCACACTATTGTACGTCTAAGATAGAATTCATATCTTGAGACTTTTGTTTGTATAACTATGTGTGTAATTTCCTTGATTCATAATAGAGAATTTGATTAGAGTTTGTTGTGTGCTATTTTATCTTTTTCTAATTCTCTAAAATTGAAGTAAAGTCTTCAAAATTATCCCTAGTTCTACTACCTTTAGATATTCTGAGAAGGTAAGGAGCTATTGCTCCAACGATCTTTCCCTTAGATTTGTTAAACAATGTGTGGAAAAGTGCACGTGAATTACAAAGACTTAAAGCAAATACATACTATTCATCTCAACAAGTAAGATAGAAGACTCACACCTAAAAACCTTTGTTAAACAATGTGTGGAAAAGTGTACATGAATTACAAAGACTTAAAGCAAATACATACTATTTATCTCAACAAGTAAGATAGAAGAGGTATACCTAAAAACCTCGTAGATTGGTGAAGTTTGCAGAACCTGTAAACAACTTTGGAGACTCTGCTTCAACCAGAAGATATTTCTCCTAGCTTCTTGAGCCAGTGCCATAGACACAAACATATCCAAACAAGATGATGTTTTTTTCTTACCATGCACTAGCAATAGTCAATACCACATACATATATAAAGACATGAAATGTGTGGGAGAGAACTCGCAAATGTTTTCATTAATCAAAATAGCAAAAATAAATTATACCTTGGTGTATAAATGAAGACCTCCTTGATTCTTGGCATGAAACTTCCCTTAAATTATTATAAGATAGGGCTCACCTCACATGCAATGAAGCTTCGGTGGAAATGCACCAACTTACTTGAGTTCTCTTCTTTATTGATTTTGTTTTCCTCTTCACAGGGTCTTTATATATAGTTTTTTTCTAAATTGAGGAGGATGTACTTAGACACCTAGGGCTATGAGAAGTTACGTTTGATGGCATGTAAAATGGGTAGATACAATTGATGGATAAAATTAATGGAATGTGAACCAAGTAATTACAAGTCATGGACAAGTTTAGTGCTCAATTATGAGCTTTTCTTAACTCACTAATAATATTTTTCTTAATTATGAGTTTTTTTTCTCAAATATGAAATAAATTTGTATTTCATAATTATGAAATAATAACAAAATAATTATGAGAAATTACTCAAAATACTGGAGTCACAAATAGGGTTATAACATGTGCCCCATAATGCATGAGGTCAGAAGAGAAACTAATGGCTGAAATGCATTCTAAAAACATTTATCACAATGTGAGGAAGGAGTTGATATCAAAAATTGAGATAGTGATTTTGTTGTAAGCTAGGGAGGAATAGCACGAGTGGGTGCCTTAATAAACCTTATTGGCAATAATCAAGCTTTGGTGCAAATCCAAGCTATTACAGAACCACCGTAACCTTGACTAGTAAACCTTATTGGCAATAATCAAGCTTTGGTGCTAATCCAAGCTATTACAGAACCACCGTAACCTCGACTAAGTGTATGTAACTGTGCACATAATGCAGAGTAGGAGGAAGACCCTTTCTCTTATCCTCGGCCTCTTAGTATTATCCACGACATTGGATGAGTTATCAGGCAGCATGATGGTTGACTTGAAAGCTTGGTTTCTAACCATATGACCACAACGCTAGACCAAGAGCTATAGTTCATATGATCAACGATTCAAAGTTAGCGGGAGACATCAATGACCAATGATAAAACCGAGATGACGTAAGCCCAAAGGTTACGTCCTTGAAGCTTGGAAATGTCCATGTAAGGGAGAGACAAAAATCACTGGGCTAGCGTGAATAAGTGGGTAAGGTGGATAAGGTTGAGGTGAGTCAGAGTCCTCGTATTGGCCAGTGTAAGGGAGCCCAATAACCATGTGGAAGGTTTATCACAAGAAAAAGGGTTGAAGATGGGCTTGGTCGACAGAGAAACATGCAGAACAAATGACAGTAATATCTCTGTCTCGGAGTTCGTCTCCCGAAGGTGGCAATGTGTAGCACTCAAGGGAGAGTCAGGCTGACTTGGCCCTGGGCTCCCATGGTAGAATTAGGGTCATTGAAGTAGTTAAGTAAAGGGTGAGTCAATGGACACGTAAACCCGAAGATTATCCCCAAAAGTATAAAATGGAGTGTATATTGAAAAGAGGAGGATGTTGTGAGCCTAAGCTATGGTGGCATACACATGACCCTGATTATTTATTCATTGGCACAAGGGTGGATCCACCTTATAGATCAGCTTGGAAGATTGACCTTGAAGCACTCTCAAGTACATAAGAGAGGAGAGCTAAGTAACCAACAACATATATATATATATAGTTGGCGCAAACATTTGGGGATTAATCTATGTATGATTACAAGTATGAATATATTGTATAGCCGGTTGTGGACCCAAACCATAAATGGGTCGACAACTAATACGACCTGTCAAGTGGTGGTGAGAAGCTGATTGTGTTAAAATTATAATTCCAACTGAGCGCGCGTGGGCCAGCAGTCAACGTTGACCGTCCAAACCCCGAAACCACTCAGCAGAAAACCACAAACCACCTGAAAGGTTATCGCACCGCTTTTGGCTTAAGGAGGTTTCCATACGATGGTGCTCCGATGCAGACATCTGGACAACCGTGACATCATCACCTGACACTTATCGGAAGGTAACTTTCGGTCAACTCACCTCTTCCGATATTGATTACACCCGTCCGCTGAGCTTGAGCATTTACCACCGTTGATTTACCAAAGTTGCACAGTGGTGTAAAGTACAGTGAGAAAGGTGTTCCGATATGCATCCTCCGCCGTTTGATTAAAGTCTTCTCTCTCCGCCGTTCGATTCAAGGAAAGGTCTCCGCCGGTTAAACTCTCCAAAGTACATACGGGCCTGATAAATTTAATGCAGCGTGGACCATACCTTATGGCCCATACCTTAAGTTAATACAATGACATTTTTTGGTGAAGTCTTAATGTTTTTCCTTACGGCGGGTTAATACGAAGTATGGGCGAAAACGTATTGTAAGTTTTTTATTTATTTTTTTACATATGTTTTAATAGGAGCGTTGACTCCATTGTAGTTGTATTTTTTTTATTACACACGGGGATTAAAAATGTGAAGTGTGGATCGCGCATAAAAAATAGAAACAGGGGAGTTCGCTTCAGAGAAGAAAAACCATGGAAACCACAGAGTAAAAATTTTGTATTGCAGGGGAGGAACGCACAGAAGTGCATGAATATTTTTGAGTTGTAATGTAATGAAAGTAAAAATTGCACAGCAGTGCAGGAGAAGGAGGAGAAGTAAATGAAGAAAACCAGTGGATAGTTTTGTTGAAATCC
>APFE030702449.1:0-21185 GCA_000404065.3 Pinus taeda
TTATTGTAACACTATTATACTAATCATTATAATTATTTAATTCATATTATTAATATATTAATAATTTTAATTCATGTTACTATATTAATAATTTTAATTCAATTGGCTAAAAAAGTGTTGCTTTTTGTATCCTCATAATGTGCTATCAATTCTTCCGTAAAAATTGCCCAAGTGATAATTTGTTTACGATAGCAAAGCCATTGATACCATACAAACTGATTTGGTTCCAAATAAAAAGTTTCAATATGTACCTTTTGTGTGTTTTGCATATTATTGAGATCGAAAAATTGCTCCATCTGTAATATCCATGTTGCGGGATCATTGCCATCAAACTTCCTCATATCGATTTTTTCGAATATGGTGGGTCTTCGATCCCACATTAGAGTGTATGAAATCATAATTAACATTTCTTTTGTTTGCATCATGAGTTTCCTTTACTACCTTTTAACCATTAGTAAGTATTTCTTATAGAAAATTTGACAAATTTGTCTTCAAATCTACCATGTTACTCTTCAAATCTGTCTTCAAATCTATCTTCAAATCATCCATCTTAGCTTCCACGCCCTTTATCATAGCTTCTATTAGCTTTTGTGAGAGTGACCTTTGTTGCACTTGGTCTTGTAATTTTGATATATCATGTAGCATTTCTTCCTCTTCTTCATGAGTCATGCTAAGGCTTTTAGGTTTCTTACTACGTGTTTGCATTTTCTTTCCTTGGGGCATCAGTTACCGATAATAATGCTCTACTATGCCCTTTGAATTCCTTCAAAATAAATTTTCAAACCAAACTGAAGCAAAAATTTAAAAAAATCTACACACTTTTTTTCACTTTGTAGGAGCTCGATATTGTCTCTGATGTATATCTGTACTTTTGGATCATCCAGTTCTGAAATTGCGACCTATAGTAGCCCTCTATGTCCTCTTTCCAATTCCACGAGTGTGATTGAAATTGGATTCTTCAAGGAAGAGTTATGCAAAATCTTCCACAGACCTGATTATAGACTAGTTTAGTAGAGTGAACTTGTATGATGTGCCACGAGTCACTGTTTCGACCTTTGGCTATGAAAAATATATACAAGAAACTATAGTCCATCCTCTTTCTGTACCTTGTTACAACATTTCACTCCGATGCTCAGAGAGAAAGTTATGACGATTTTCCCTAAGTCACCTATTTGGAGTGTAATTCAAGAGTCTGCAAAAGACCAAATTCCTCAGATCATATCTCCGCAAATATAGCGCGAAAATCTCTAAAATTCGGACCCGAGATTCAGTGTGATCTCTTATCAAATGGGTTTTTTTAGCTTCTGAAAAATCATAAAAAAACATTATAACGAAAATGCCACGATGACCTATTTGGAGCAGCGAAGCCCTAGAATCCAAAGCTTTGATACCAAATGTGATGAAACCAGCTCAAGAAAAAGATTGAAAGGATAGATCAACGCCTTAGAATTCAGCCTCTTCGAGGGGGAAACCTCCTTTACATACATAAATGAACAATTCTTGGATGATTCAAATGACAAAACCTCCTTTCTATATATAGGAGTCTAAGGAGTCAAAATATAACCTAGCCGACCTAACAATAATAATATAAAGCCACAAAAATAACTATAGAGGGATTCTATGGGGCACAATAATAAAAATATGGGGACAATAGGGGCACAACAATATTAATAAGGGATACAACTACAATAGTAATGGGGTAATCACTAGTATTCTAGGAACCTATCAGTTTGGTAATTTGTGGACAACAGACACCACAATACATAACATCACATGGCTTACAAGGCTTTGTCTTGCATTCTCTAGGCTTACAATTGTGTTTCCAAATGAAAAAAAAATGCATATAGGTACCTCTACTGAAATGAGGGATAATAATGCCACCTTAGCATCTTGTGAAGACCTTAAAATGACTTTCTAGTTTGGGCAATAACAAGTCCCTTTACTCCTTAATAAAGAGGTTGTGGACTTTTTGAAGCCATTATAAGGAAACATTCACTTTTCCCTACTAGAGCCCATTTATTTGTTCCAATCAAACTTTTTATTAAAAAATCCCATATTTTGTTTATATAGTACTTTTCTTTCCACTAAGAAATGGTGATCTTTATCAACGTTGAATGGTACTTTTACTTTTATAAATTGAGTTGGGGATTTTAAATGGGCACCTTTGGAATTTTATATAAGTTTCACCCTTATATTTTAATATTCCTTCCTTTATATATATATATATAGCATGTGGTGCAATAGGAAATAAAGACGTAATTTCCTATGCCCATCCAGGTTCAAATCTTACTAAGATTTGTTTTGATGGGAAAGTTGGGCTATTCTTTAAGCCCATCTGGGAACACATGCAAGGTACAAATATCTCATGAGATGGGCTTGTCTTAGAGGATGCCTCACTTAACTGACCAAACATGACCTTGCTACTAGGCATAGCTCACCTATTGGATCCATAGGTGAGGAGCAATGGGGCCACCTTGAGGTAGAGGTAAACATGTGGTTGAAACCAGAGTAATTATACTAAATGATCTTATGACCCATGAACACATAAAAGGATCAAAGCCCAAGCCCATCTCCTTCAATTTAAAAAGCCCAATGGGTTAGCACCCCCATTATTTGCTTAAGTGTGACAGGGTGGAGAGAGATTATTTTCTTGCAAAAAATATATAAAACTCTCAAACTTAATGGTGCATTTTATCAATAGTGACTTTTTTCCAAATTTATATAGCATGTGGCTTATCATCTAAACTTAAATTTGAAGTTAACACTTGCTAATTTGAAGTAGCAGCATAATTTTAGGTATTTCATTGTACATTGGCAATCTTTTCTTGCAGAGTTGAGGTACTAAACTCCCCCAAGAGTTCATAGTCATAAAGGGATAAACCCATCAGGTCATTTGGGGATAGTCCCCTCAAATTTGGACACAAATTCAGAAGTGAAAGGAAGATAAATCAGTGATGCAGACATACATCCTGAAAGTTATCCAGCCACATTCAGGTTCTTTCAGCAAACGTATTTCAGGGTGATAACACAACCATTGATCTTGTAAAGCCTTGGAACCTTATTCCTTCATAGAGAATTAATACGGTCAAACTCCATGAAACTTTTATGATTGTCATACTAAGATGCCCTAATTGTTAGTTATGCTGCAACTCTGACCACATATATCTCAACATACCATTATCTGATTCAGCCCTATTTTACAATTCTCCAACAGGCACAGACAAAGGTTAAAAAGAAATGATTGGTTGGTATACACAGCAGCCAAGAGAAATAATGCCTCACGGTACAAACTAAAAAATGGTGTGATATGCAAGTCAAATTATTGGAGTTATCCAAATAGCCAATTGTATTCACTTACTGAAGCAAAGAACCTTGATCAGAGCGGTAGTAATCTTCTGGTGAGGTGATAGCAAGGTCTGCAAAGCAGGAAAAATCGGCATCGGGTGTGTAGAGGAGATTATCCAAACCAGCAGCTTGGTTCAATTGCCTGAGAAAAATTTGAAGAGATCATCAGATCATAGATGTTAAGATCATTATCTGTCCATGAAAAATTTAAACCTAAAACTAAATAAGAAAATATGATTTTGAATAGAAAAGCAAAAAAAGTCATGTATTCAAGAGATTTCAAAGGACACTTCTAAGACGAGACATAACGGAGTAATGCCCGCAGGGCTTTGGATTGATGGTGAATGGGTGCACTGTTAAGGCACTCCTTGCAATACATCACCATCACCAGTTCAAATCCCCCATGCATTAGCTGACCAATAAAAAGACATAATGGAATAACAATAAGGACCAGAGGTAGGATGCACAGGAATCTGACATGAAGTTCTATTCATCTATTCCGATCTGAACTAATGCACAAGAATCACTAGAATTAAGAGCTGAATTTTTTGCAAGTAAATTTCATGGTTTCATGCTTTACATCCTTCCTACTTTCATACTATCACCTGGAATGTTCAAGATCTCTAAGTTCTGTAACCCAACCATTGAATCTGAGTTGGACAGTAACAACTGGTACACCCACAAGTTTGTAGATGTTATCAAAAAATTCCCATTTTTTCCATTCTGATGGTATCAATCTCTTAATACCTGGTACATCACATGCTGCCAAAGAGATATAAAAGTCAGAATTGCTCCACAGTGTATGGTTTATGAAACATAACCTAGAGGCTTATTTATAAAAACCATACCGGCAACATATGCATCTGCTTTTACAATTTGTTTCTGTGTAGCCTGCAATTCCAAATATAACAAGCCTAAATTAGCATTAGAATATGCTAATTTTTTAGAAGCATCACCTTAATGGTGCTTACAATTCAAAGTTTTAGGGCATACAAATCCTTGGGGAAATGTTGAAAACAAGAGACTTCAATGTATATGCATGAAACTTATTATGTGTTATAGAAAACAAAACTTTACACCAAAGTCCCACAAAATACAAACTCGTGGACCTGTTACCCCTCCACCCAGCAGGGGTATCTATAGCAATTATCTTTCTGTTTTTCTTTTCACTTCACTTTTGATGAATGGGGCTCGATATGAACAGGAATTTATATATGTGGATGACAATCAATTCTTTAGTAAGGCCAGTGCTCCAGAAGCAGAGAATTAAAGGCAGCTTTGGAAGAAATAGGAGATAGCCACAGGGCAAGAAATAAATAATGGGAAATCAGAGACTTTCTTTGGTGTAATGAATGGGTGAGGTATTTGTTATGACCCTTTCCACTGAAAGACTTTGAACAGCAGGTTGCAGTGCTAATGGGAAGCCTTTTATAGCAGTGATAAACACTGCATTTAGAATGCAGTAGTTTGTGATATGTTTCGTATTCCAAATCAAGATCCCTATTCTAATGAGGTTGGAGATGGTGCTATGTTTCAATGCAGCTACAAAACCTGTACAATTGAAATTCCTGATCATTTGTGCAAACACAGATCAGTTTAATATAATGGTCCTGGGTAAAAAACAAGATTATAGGACTATTATTTATTGTGAAGATTATGTTTGGCCGATATATATATGCACTCCCATTACAGAGTACGATGGAAAACGTACCTCAATGGACACAGAATACCTGCAGGGTAGTTGGTGATCTTTGTTGGGATGCAGTTTACAAATCAGAATGCTTTGATTCAAAGGAAACATTATCTGAGGTTACCCCATTTTGGGGCTGAACAATAACTGAACCTACATTCTGGGAAATTTCCAGGACGTAAAACTCTCTATTGGACTACCATACCAGTAGCAGAACACATACAAGTGACAGTGGAGAAGATCGGGCTGCAGCAGTCAAAATTTATAATACTTTGAAATCTCTGTGAATGGGAAACCCCAGTTAAAGTTATTTATACCTCTCAGACAAAATAAGATAGCTGGGATACATGTACAGAATATGTAAACCTGTCATTTACGTTTCAGCTAGGGTATGATGTAATCTTCCTGGGAAATTAATTGCAAATGGGACGAAATAGCCTATCAATCCCCGTAGGCTGTAGTCCTCCATAAAGGGGAAAAACCCCAAAATTCCCACTGTTGGGCAAGTTTTGGAGCAGCTGGACAAAAAAACCTGAAGTTGGAGCTTGGAGGTAAGTTTACTCAATCAATTAAGAAGAAGAGACCCCTCTAAGAAATCTATAAATATAAGTGTAATGACCTTCTCGAATTACGGATAGAACATGATTATTAGCATGCATACGAGACATGCATATGATAGCTACATATGCATGCATCGCATGCACTGCACTAGTATAACTACTAATTGGTTATGAAGAGTGTCTAAATATGGATAAATGAATTAATAATAAATTAAGTACCTAACTATCATGAATTTCATGAAAGTATTAAGTCCAAAATTATATGATAAAATTTAATGAATTTATTAAACCCATTAATTAATAAGCTCATTCAAAAATAAACTTAATTAAACAAACCACTATACTTACTTTGGTATAACACCCCATGTATGATTGAATTAAACTCAAATGTTAATATAAAAGCTTATTAATTATTCAATGAAACTTATTGACGTTAATGAATAATATCATATATATGTGGTTTGTGATATAAATAAGATGTGAACAAATAATTGACATTAATGTGTATCATCAATATATTTATATAATATAATATATATATTATATATAATATTTTGTGAGACATTGGGTATAGGCAATTAATTAAAATTAACCAAGATTTTGCATCTCACATTAGATAGATCTTGCATTCATCCATCATCACTGATCATTATAATTGGACTTGTGAGCCTAATTTGTAATTGCAAGTTTTACATCATTGCACTTCTTATTTCGAGTTTATCGTCCTTTGAATATCATCTTTACTTGGAATCACAAGTCTCTTTTCCTTGCAATTGGCCTTTAAGGTTTTATTGCTAATATATTTGATTACTCTGATCTATTGATTTCTTGTACTAACATTTCCTTGCAGCATTGCTTACCTTGTAGCTTGAGATCTCATTTATTATTGCGCAAGTATCTTTAAATTCATTTGAGCATTGTTTCTAAGGCACTGGTCTCTCAATGTTTCATCTTAAATGTCATATTGTTCTAATTAGATCAATCTTTTTCCTTGCATTGCTCAATAATTATAATCTCCCTTGCCATCTAATATTAATTCAAGTTACTAAGAGAAATGATTGTCTTGCCCTTTGTATCTCCTAGACTTGTTGATTTCAACAAGCTTCTCCTTAGTTTTTCTATCTTTAAGGACTAACCCCCTGAGCTTCCCTAGGAGAAAGCTTAAACGGAGTGAGTAGGGAATAGGTGACAGCCCTTACTATGAGTGATGCGCCATAAAGACTATACCTTGTGGGGTTGGAAACTTTTCCCACATTTAGGTGTACATCTTAAGGCACAGCAGGCCACAACCCAAGGGCATCTATGCCGTCAAAATCACTTGAGGATCGCACCTAGCCTGGGCCACACCAGCGCTTAGCATGCTTGGATTTTTGCCCAATGACATTTACACCATGGAGTAACTTAACAGAACACCCTGTCACCATCTATTCTACATCCTGTGCACATCTCTTCCATATACTTAGGCACTACTCTACTTATGCTTTGGTTGAGCCTATGTTTGTAGGGATACCACCCTTGGTGTTTCATAAGAGTTAGCCTAAAGAGAGACGAATATGCTCAGGTGACAGTGGGTGTATTCCTAATAATGCTTACCATTTAGCAGGCTTGGTTGAACCTTGCCAACTCTGCTAGTTTGAGCAGTAACAAGCCCCCTATACTGGGGGACCCTAACGACCACCTAGCCTCCATGAATTTCCCTAAAATTTGGGGGGTGTCTCCACTTGTCCCCCATGTGCGTTTCCCAGCTCCTGCATCCCTGAAACTTGGTGGAACATTGTGTTTGATGTGTTACTCTGCCTTGATGATATCTCCTACACCATTCCCTTGTGCATTCTCCAAACCATAAATTAATGGAATCATGTACATGCACCCTTTCTCCTGTCTATACTGTATAAGCCACTCAAAACTTGGAACACAGTGGAATGTATTTCCAGTGATGTTTTCTCATTTTTCAACACTCAAAGAGAGACCAATATTTTAATTTCAGATGGAACTGGTTATTTATTTTGATATATTTTGCAGTGGAAAGATAAAGAAGAAATCTAATTTACGCAAATTCCAGTACCCAATAACAAAGCTAATCTTCAATATGTAAAAATGAAATTTTTAAATTTCTTTTTGGCACTCACATCTGTAGGGGAAATAAAACATTCTATTCACTGAAACACACCTGTAGACTGTTCTAAAATTCTACATCCAAAAGAGCTAGAACATGTGATCAAATGAGACTGGAAGAATCACTAAACACTGACACAGACAGAAAAAATATCCACCTAAGATGACATCATTGGCAATTCATGTTGAAATTTTCTATTTTTTATCCTACTCCTAGGTTATTTAGAAGTAATGAAACAAACCATTTTGAACAAGTATCAAATGGAAAATATATGACGGTGACTGGAAGCAAGAATACTAATTGCATTGAAAGAGAGAAGGGAAATTAGCCTGCCATAAAAAACAGCATCATTTCACTCTAAATAGAATTGACATACACAAATGGTCTAAAAAATAGATAAGCAAGTAGATTTTTCTTAAAGAGAAGAAATACATAACCTTGGAGAGATGAAGACCAGACACATATGCTTCTCCTGCAGAATTCTTACTGTATAATATCTCTCTACACCCCCATCTGAGGTGAAACCTGAGATGCAGATACAATGACAAGCAAGTACAACACAATAATTAAAGAACTGAAATCTACGAGAGAACCGAAGACAATAAAACTCTCCTGGTAGAAGGATCAGGGATTTTGTAAGGTTCCATAAAAGCAGATTGGTACATACCTACCACCTTTTTCTGTGATGTATCTTTTTATAGGGCCACTCAAATACAAGTCAGGAGACCCCTTGAGCATGCGTAGCAGTGAAGCCTCTGTCTTGGTCGCAAATAAAGCAAATATTGTAAGCATACAGCGAGCACTGATGTTATCACAATTGATAAACCCAAGTGCATAAGCAACAGGATCCCACATTCTTTGGATACTCTTGCGGGTGCCACCATGGGACATAAACCATTCAGAAAAACTCACCTGGCAATCAAACAATAGTAAATACAAAAGAATTATTTACACAGTTTGAACATCATAGAACTGCAACTTTATGCAATTACAACGAACATATCAAAGGCCATGAACAACAATAAGGAAATGCGCTAATGTCACAATCCACATCATATAATGGAACTTCGAAAATTCAAAACAAAAAATAGAAGTTTGTCAATTCTAAAAGAACAAAGAGAAAACAATATATTGTAAATAAGGTGAACAAGTTGAGGACCCCATTTCCATACCATGGATGAAATCTTGCAAGGACACAATGGTGCATTCGCTTGATAAACATACTCCAACCTTGGCGGGGTTTGCAACAGTTAATTGATTTAGTAGTTTAAGGCTCCATCATTCTTTGAAATGAAGCTCTCTCTACTATGTTGGAATGTGTGGGTGATGACAATCCCTAGTCAAAAGAAGATTGTTCATGATGTTTTATCAGGAGATTAAGTCAACAGGATTTGAGATTCAAAAATCAATTACTGTTGGAATGCCTCCTTCCACACTTCAGAGCATTGCCAAGGGGAGCATGGGTGTTGTGATCACTCAATGATCTTAATTGCAGAACTTTGTGGTAGCTCATGGATTGGATCCTAAAGACAAGTGTGTTTTTGTCACACTAATGATTTGGGACCATTTGACAGGCTATTGTGTTGTTTATTTTCCCAATCCAAGTTCGGAGAGTGGCTGACTTTTGGGACTGGATGGCCTCTTCTCTTCCAGTTGCAGACTTGATTGTTGGCGGTCATCGAGGTGGTGGTGGAAGTTCTATGATCTATCATTAGTGGTACCCAAAGACAAGCCTGATCTAGATACAAATCTACTCTTTAAGTGTTTGACCCCAATTGGGAACAAAAGGGTGCTGACTATGGTGGTTGGTTTACATGGACCAGCTTTAGATAAGGACAAGCCAGGGTGCAGGTGAGCTTAGACCAGATATATGACCTAGGGACAATATATCATTTCTCAGGTTGGTTTCGTCCACTTGATGTGCTTGTGGATGTTACTGGGTTTGATTATCTTCCCATTTAGGCAGTCATTATAATGGATAATTTAGTGGCTTTAACACCTTCAAGAGGGCACCACATGGGGCACAGCATAGCTGGAGATGGTAGCTCATAAAGGGAAGGACTATATTGCCAAGGGTACTTAGGTTCGTTCTGAGCTGTAGTGGATTTAGGTGGGAGATGAGGACTCAAAATTCTATTTTTAACATTTTGAAAAGGAATGTAGGAATTGACAAGGTTCTTAGTTTGCACCTTGTTTACGATTCTCTCGTCTCCGATCCAACTAAAGTAGAGGTGTTCAGATTCCATTTCTAAAATACTTGTCTCCTTATGCTTTCACAAATCAAGTGGTGTGCTGATTTTTGTAGCATCGGAGGTGTTCTAGTCTCGAAACTTTGTGGAGAGGCTAAAACACAGGAGTTCTTCGTAACCCAGAAATCGTTTCTAGAAATTCCACCTAGAAGTGTCTCAATTAGATTATTAGCCTATTTTTTGGTATTCCCCTAAGTCTAAACTTAGGAAATCTGGTTAATTAATCAGAATTAATTGAGATAAGGTGTGAATCATCTAGAAACTTACACGGATCGACTGGGAAATAATCTGGGCCCTTGATTAAGTTTTAATCCTGGACGTTGGAGGTCTAAAAATAGATTATAAGAAGTCAATGGGTAGATGGAGAACACACACATAGAGTTCGATTTCCTTGGATGAGTTCGATTTTCCAGAGAGCAACAGTCAATTGCCGGAAGAGTTCGAGTTTCAGAAGGGAAGTAGAGACAAAGAGGGATAGTGAAGCCGAAGGAAATTTTTCCATATCCGGCGAGTACTTTCCAGAGAGGCCGAGATTTTCTCCAAGGCGTTGCACGGAGACAACATAGAAGCCTCAAATAGGCAGTTTGATTTTACTGGGGTGAAGTTGGTTATCACTTCTAGAGTGTCGAAGAGAGAGTTTCCCAGTCAGCAGCAGGCAAGACGGCTTGATTTGCAGAAGTTCCAGGCTATAGTGTTTAAGGGATTACGCAGAGGTGACGCAGGGCCTACACGGGGCTAGGTGGACAACATGCTTTTCAGAGGTCAGAGAGTGTTGGAATTGCTTGAAGTGAGGGTAATTTCCCTCAGATAATTTTTGCCAGTATTTTCTCTGCAGGATTGTCAGTTTTCGGCATCCAGATTATACTCAAATTATTTCACTGATGCTTAATAATTAAAACCCTTAGTTGTTGCACCGATTTTCCCTAGTTGGGTTTTTCTGAGGACTTTAGTCCAAAAATAAGTGTATCAACTTTTATGTGTGTGCTAGATTATTTCTCAGTTTCTAGTGCTATTATTTTCCGCAGTTTTATTTGTGAAGGTTGCAGTGTGATTTATTCGATATCTATCATAGCAAATAAATTGTTAAATTAAGTAATAATTAGAAGAATTAATTCCAGTTGCTGCAATAGGATTTCAGTGGTGGAATTTTCACATGGTATCAAAACGTGATTGATCAGACAGGGAAGTTCAGAAGCCGAGACAGGAGAATTCACTATTCAGAGGGAGCAGTAAGACAATTTTTATGGGCGCTGCATAGAGCCTAAGCCAGGCAGATCAAATTTCTTGGGGGAAGTTCGCATTTTCAATGCAGATTGGTAGAAAAACCCTACTTGTCAATTGAGTGATTCCGGTAAGGAGAGGGCACTGCAACAACTCAGATTTTTGCTGAGCAGATTCCTTTTTTGGGCACAGAAGGGTTTTGCAGCAGTTTGCAATAGTAGAATCAACGCCAAGTGGAAGAGAAATAGTACACACAGAGGGAATATTTCTCTCAGGGGATCTCGAGTTTTATAGATCTAATTTTCTAGTTGCAGATTGTTAGAAGCTATTAGCAGTTTTTCTCACTCCAACAGGGTGTGCAAATAGTAGATTCAGCAGCCAAGCAGAGCAAGAGGGAGATTTTCAACCAAATCTAGAGATGGCCACAGTCAGTCTTAGAGATCAAGATAGGTTGGAGGGAGCCTCCAACTATGTCAACTGGAAGGCTAGGATGTCCTTCCTTCTGGATGAATATGTTAGAAAATCAGAAAGGCGGAGAGATTTTCTTATACTTGATAATTACATGTGATGTTCTTGATTTCTTATTAGGTTTCTTTCTTTTAGTTCATCAAGCTATTAACAAAGCAATAACACATAAAACAATGGACACCAAATATAGGCTCACCGCCAAGGCAAAACCCCTCTCTATGGGAAAAGCCACATAGTAATTCTTCCTTCAATAGTTTTTCGGAGATATTCCAAGACTCTAAACCTTGACACAAACTTTCCTCCACACCAAGTCAGCGTTCCTCTTCTCTTGCAGATGATCCTACTTGAACTGGCAGCAGTAGCAACACTTTCTTCGACACAACAACTTCGACCTTGCTTTGGAGACTTTGATCTTCACTGGAATACTTCGATCTTCACTTAGGAACTTCAATCTTAGCCCAATACAACTTCTAGAGGCAGAAGTGGCCAACAACAGCAACTTCGACCTATACTTTGATCTGGTAGCAACAACATGCAGCAACTAGCTATGACATCAACAAGAGAACTTCGATCTTCCAAACTAGGGCACGAGAGAGAGAGATAGTTGCACCAAAACTTCGATTTTTCTTCCTTCTCCTAGACCAAACACGCACTTCTTTTGCCTTCTTTCCTCTATTTCACACTTTTCCCAGCTTCAAGAGATATCAAACTTGCTTGTTGTGAGTGTGCTTCAATTGGAATTCGAACTACTTCATTTATAGCCTTTGGGTGAGGTTGAAATACTTTCCTTGAGGTTGACTTGATCATCTTAAGGCTGACTTGGTGTGGAGGTAACATAATTCATATTTGACTCAATACTTAACCTTTTTATATGATTCAAAAGCCCAAGAAGGGTCTTTTTAAAAAAACAATGACTCTATTGACTCTAGAATAAATCCTAGAAGCCTTCAATGGAAACTTTGTTGAAGAATCTATGGCATTTAGGTTAGGGTGAGATTATTCAGATGATGATAACTACTTGTGAGGTACTTTTTACTTTTTCTTATTAGCACAAACTTCCCTTGTTATTATTGTATGTTCTTTTACTTCATCAAATAGTTACCAAAACAAAAGAGACAATAACACAAAATGTTGGCTCTCTGCCAGAGCCAAAACCTCTCACTCTTTGAGAGGAAAACCCACACAAATCCTTCTTATAGAGATTCTAATTGACGAATACGAAGACCAAGACCGTTGACCTATAAGGCACTCCAAGACCAAGACACCAATCCTCTTCTTCGTCATTGTTGAGCTCATCATCACTGCTGCAACACCGAGGCCATCACTACTGCACCAACGTGATCATTATTGTTGCATCACTGTTGCACCTTCACCGAGATCTTCATCATAACAATAAGATCTCTATACTGAGATATGCATATATATATATGAGAGTTGCATCGAGATCTTCATCAAGATCATGATTATATCTATACCAAGACCATGACTGCATCTAGAATGTATGCCGAGACAGAGTGTGTCACCGTGGGATCACTGAGATCCTCCTCATCACAAACATGCCGAGATTGCAAAGAGACGGGTTCATTCTGTAGTTTCCACAAAGAACTTGCCACTGCCCATCCGAATAACACTGAGATGTATCCGAACCTCATTTTGCCTCTGCCCATCTGAATTCAGAGATGGTTGTAGCCTCATTCGAACATCAGAGAAAGATATTTGAATCATTTTACTTGCAACTAGCCCTTATAAATTTTCGTTGTTTCCATTATCAGCTTTTCTCGCTGCTCCTTCCATCCGAATTAGTTTAAGTTCTAGGGATCTGAACTATCTTCTTGTTATTACCCATCCAAATTCAGATGATGATCTGAATTCCTGAACTGAGGAAATGCGAAGTACCTTGGTGCCTATATATAGTGGTTGCCCATCATCAATAAGCATACTTGAGTGTATGAAGGGATGTGTCTCTACATAGTGAGTTGACTTGACATCCTTACTCATTTCAAGGCCGACATGAGGAGTGGACCTAGTGCTTGTCATTGTAGGGCTTCTAGACACCTTTGTTGACTCATATACATGCTCAAGAAGAGCTCTTCATATTTGACATTAATTCTATGACTATAATAATAAATCATAAGGCTCTCAATGGGAGCCATCTAAAATAAAATCACTTGCTCATGAAACCCATGAAGCAAGGTTTACAATAATAATTTTATTTTCTTCATTACATCATTTACAAAAATCACAATTACATGTCATTATGAAGACCGAACCTAGTTACAATTTACAACATTCCCTCTTAACTAGGGAGGTATTCATAATGGTACTTAGTCATTCTCAATCTGAAGAATTTCTCATAAGAAGAATCGGATTGGTAACCCATTTGTATAGCATCATAGTAACCAACATTGTTTCCATAGCAAGGCCTTGACTGACAACTCTATCTCTCAGAGCACAATGTTGGTGAGACCAATGACTATAGACACCTTCATCATTGTCTCTTAAGGCACATACAGTATACCCACCTGGGTGTTCACTGAGTATGACCTTCTAGGACTATTCTTATCTCAGGTTCCCAACCCTTAAAGAATATTGGACCTCTTGCCTACTCTTATTTTGGTTGCCCTACACATCCTCAAAGAGCATCAGATGCCAGATGATTACCCAATCCTCCATTCTTTCTTCTCAAGTGAGGATAAGAATCTTGTGTCTATCTCTCCCTTTCAACTAGGGAAGATATGTCGATTCCTGTAAAGGAATGTACCCAAGCTCCTTTTGACCGGGAACTTGCCCAAGCTCCCTCTTAATTAGGGACTTGTCAGAGCTCCCTCTTAACTAGGGACTCTCCTTTTCATCAGCAACTTCTTCTTCGTGGGTCCTTCAGCTGCTTGATCAATTTCTTTCCTTGATGTCATGAAATTCAGTCGACCTACTTCCTTGTAGGGCATTAGCCATTGATCACTTTCCTCCTTCGTTCGTCATGTCATTCCTTTCTTCATAGAAAGTGGCCTTCTTGGTACATATCTGGAACCTTCTTCATATGGCTATATCTTTCTCATCATGCTTCTTTCATGGATTTCTATTCACCACATGAATGCTAGTTGTACTTGTACTTAAAACTCTTTTTCCAGTAGCCCTGCATGAACTCATCCAGATATTATTCAAGAAATCAAAACAAAACATTAAATCAAACAGTACTTTACGAGATGGCTTCTTCATCATGACATCTTCCTGTAGGTATCAGAATCCTGTGAAAAATTCTGAATCTAATAAACCAGAAATCCTACTGCAATAAACTGATTTGCATTACCTACTTGTGTTCTTCATTGAATAGGTTATTTTGATAATTATTCAGATAATATTAATGCAACTACACTACAACCTACACCAATATACAAATCAAGTACTGAAAAATAAATGAGACAACCACACAAAGGACACACTTATTTTTGGACTAAAGGTCCCTGGAAAAGCCCAATGCGAGAAAACTGGTGCAACAAATATGAGAGTTTTATTATTAAGAAAATTTCTGAATACAACTAGGGTGCCTAATCCGGCTCACGAAACAGAGAATAAACTCAACAGAAGCACCTCTATCCGAAGACAGATATTTTGGGGAATTCAGCAACTGGATGAACAAACCCCACAGGTGACTGCATTGTCCCCAGTACTAGGCAACGATGGCTGCTCCAAGCTCTACGCTGGAACTGTGTCACCCTCCCAGTGAGCCTTCCCAGTTCAGAAATCAATTTGCTGAATTGTTGCTCAATCTGCCTCACAGAAACCCCAGCACTGCGGCTAAGTGACTGCGTCAGCTCCTCTAGCCTCTGCGTCACCCTTCTAGAGTTGCATTGTCTCTCCCTGGTGCTGTGTTGCCTCTCTGCTATGTATTCTCGGCCTTGGACTGAAGTCCCTTTGTCGAACTACCCTTCTCTGCAGTAGAAACTTATTCCAAAATTCTCAGCAAACCACGCCCTAGAGTTTCGAACTAGCTCAAATGCTGCTCTCCCTGTGTGTGTTCTCCAACTAACCTCAAGCCTTCCTTTATACTTTCCTGTTGAGAAATCAATGGTCGTGATCTAATCTCTAATCAACGGCTAATATTAAATTAGACTTTATCCTCGTCTCTTAGAAGCTTCTCACCCATATTTTCATTAATACCCATTAATATTTTAATTTTCCTAAGTTTAGACTTAGGAACCCCATTAAAAATATTAATTATTTTAATAAAATACAATCCGGGTGGAATTTCACCAAACGATTTCTGGGTCTTGGAGATCTCATGTGTTCTAGCCCCTCCACAAAATTTCGAAGCTAGAGCACATCCGATGCTACTCAAAAATCAACACTCTCTCTTAGCAAGGAATGTGCTCTAGCACTACTTCCCAACAGAAGTATCACATTGATCCACGACATCAGTCCTCTGCGCTGCTGATGCTCAACCTGCTGCCCTTCATCCACTATGTTGTTGCAATCTGTATTGTTGCCCATTACACTGCCACTACTACATTTGTACTGCAACTCCTTCTCAATATGTTGCATCATGCTGCCCATAGTACTGCCACTGCTAACTACTGCACTGCAACTCAGTTGCTGAGAAGTAAGCAACTGAAAAGCCACCCAAAAGCTAACATGTTGGTTAGTCTAGATGCCCCTTGATGCTGAAGCTACCTCTGCTGCTAATCTGTGTTGAGCCTCTAATGCTACTGCGCTACTGTTTTATATTCTTTGTGCCTTCCACACTGTTGCAACACTCCATTGCACTACTTCAAACTTTAGCACTCTAGCTCTACCACTGTGCTCCATCATCCCTCACACCAACTGACTCCCATCATTCTGTTACTGTCATTAAGGGCTCCCGTAGCCGTATGTGATCCAAGAGTTTGGGCACCTCAACGATCTTGCCCCCACTGCAGTCCTCTCGACTACAGCTCAATATCGCCCCACCTCTTCTCTAGATGTGCATGAGCACTCATGGTGCAATCATCATCGTCCTCTTTGTCAGCTTGCACTGGAGCAGCCTTTGAGTCAAACTTCTCTTCTTTGCCCTTCTTCCGAGGGCACTGTGTGGCAAAATGACCCATTTCTCCACATCTGAAGCATCTGACTTTGGATATGTCCTCCTTTCGTTTATGTTGCCCTTGTCGTCCTGTTGATGCGAGAGCCGCATCCTCCTCTTCCACCTTGATTTTGACCCCTTTGATGCTGCTTCCTGTCTTGGTCAACTGTTTGATCTCTTCTTGTCAAAGAGTTGCCCACATCTCCTCCCAACTGGGAAGGGAAGCCCTGCCCAAGATGCTTTGGACAAAGGTTTCCCAATCTTCAGTGATTGCATTCAGGGCAGTCCTGACCATAAATTCAGGATCTGGTGTATCCCCTACGGAAGTTAGCTAGTCACGAATCCTTTGCAACCTGAGAAGGAAGGGATCGATTTCTTCTCCTTTTGCATCTGAAATTGTCTCACTTGACTCTCAAGCAACATCTTCCGCTGAACGAAAGTTCCCTCGTACAATGTGGTCAAGGCCTCCCACATTTCCCTTGTTGTGTCCTTCTCAGCAATATGTGGGATCACATGATCCTTGACCCCGTCCAAGATCATGCACTTCGCTTTTGCTTGAGCCTCCTCGTACTGCTTGAGAGGATCAACATCAACTGGAACAACAACCATCCTCAAGGCATAATCCTTGATGTGATTTTTATCCAAAATTGCCAGGATCCTGGCCTTCTAGATGATGAAGTTGGATGCTCCATTCAACCTGTCCTAATCCCTCAGTCAGTTAACGACCATCTCTACTCAAATGAATGTCGAACTGGTTCTCTTCTCCCTCTTTCGTTGCTGCCCTAGCAAAACTCGGATCTGGATTTCTTTGGCGCTAGAAATCCTCTAAGGAACAAGCTCCCTTTGAATTTCGATTTCCTTCACGGAAATCCTTTTGTCAATCCATTGTCAAACCACCCCTCTCTGATCTGTCTTTGTTGTTGCTCAGCACTGGATCTAGATTTATTGGCAAGAAATCTTTTGAGGAATTGATTCCCTTTGCTTTTGCCCCACTAGATATTGTTCTGCACCAACAGAATCAGCACCCCAACTCCAGATGAAATTTGCACTACACCTATAGCCATGACAATGGGAAAAACAAGACTCAACAGTCTCTGCGCTGGCCCAGTAATCATTGTGCTGCCCTCTGCAACAACAACGTCACCCAATCAGGTTGACGCAGGCTCTGTGTGAGCCTCCCTTGGTGACTGCATCACCTCTCCTATGCTCTCTCGGCCAGAAACTGCAGCAGCCTTCACACAAAGATTTTCCTCTATCCTTTCGTTGATGGCTTCAGTCCTCCTTGATCTGCAATCCCTCTGATACCATGTGAAAATTTCTGAATCTAATAAACCAAAAATCCTACTGTAGTAAACTGATTTTCATTACCTACTTGTGTTCTTCATTTAACAAGTTATTTCAGAATTATTCAGAAAATATTAATGAAAATACACTGCAGCCTACACCAATATACAGATCAAGTACTGAAAAATTAATGAGACAACCACACAAAGGACACACTTATTTTTGGACTAAACGTCCCCGGAAAAACCCAATGCGGGAAAATCGGTGCAGCAGATATGAGGGTTTTAATATTAAGCAGATTTTTGAATACAACTAAGGTATCAAATTCGGCTCACCCAACAGAGAATAAAATCGGCAGAAGTACCTCTATTCGGAGACAGATATTTTGGTGAATCCGGCAACTGGATGAACAGACCCCACAGGTGACTGCACTGTCCCTAGTGCTGGGCAGCGATGGCTACCCCAAGATCTGTGTTGGAATTGTGTCACCTCCTCTAGGAGTTGTGTCACCCTCCTAGTGAGCCCTCCCAACTCAGAAATCGATATGCTAAACTGTTGCTCGATCAGCCTCATAGAAATCCCAACGGTGCATCTAAGTGACTGCGTCAGCTCTGCTAGCCTCTGCATCACCCTTCTGGAGCTGCCCTACCTCTCCCTGGTGTGTTGTGTTGCCTCCCTGCTATGTATTCTTGACCTTGGACTGATGTCCCTCTGCCGAACTGCCCCTCTGCACTAGAAACTTACTCTGAAATTCTCAGCAAACCACGCCCCAGAATTTCGAACTAGCTCGAAGTGTTGCTCTCCCTGTGTGTGTTCTCCAACTGACCCCAAGCCTTCATTTATACTTTTCCTGTTGAGAAATCAACGGTCGTGATCTAATCTCTAATCAACAGCTAAGATTAAATTAGACTTGATCCTCTTCTCTTAGAAGCTTCTCACCCATATTTTCATTAATACCCATTAATATTTTAATTTTCCTAAGTTTAGGCTTAGGAACCCCATTAAAAATATGAATTATTTTAATAAAATACAATCCGGATAGAATTTCACCAAACGTTTTCTGGGTCTTGGAGATCTCATGTGTTCTAACACCTCCACAAAATTTTGAAGCTAGAGCACATCCGGTGCTACCCAAAAATCAACACATCTTGCATACATGTTAACACATCTCCCAAAGATATTCATTGTCAAAGGTCTCCATCTTTTTCAAACTTTCATTGGAGTCTTCATATCTTTCGGGGAGATTTCCTAGTCAAATCTTCTTGGTATTTTGGATGTTGATCGCCTTCATCACGGTTGCATATCTCACGATCTCTTCCTTCCTTACACATTCCATTCCCAGGAGCTTCCAATCAGAGTTCCTTAATTGTAGTCAACCACCTCATACTTCATATGAGGACATATTATGTTGATTTCATCTAGTGTGACTTATGCCTTCCTGCATCCTTTCAGAGGAGGAGATCCTTTTCCCTTGATCATGCTTCTCAGGATGGAAGTAGTGATCCATGTTACCTGCAACCATACGACATGACATTATAATATTAAACACAAGCATACATACCTCATTTATCTTTAGGTCATCTAGGCCTTGTTGACCGTTGCGTGTCAACTACCCATAGCAGTACACCCCCTTTTTTTTCTTCGCAGAAAGGGTCAGCGCTTGATCGAGATGTTCGTGCCATTCAGCAGTCATCGTCATTCTCCTGATCTTATTAAAGTTGTAAACCCAGTTTGCATTTTGATGTAAATAATCTTAGCAAAGCTGAGTCATGTATGTAAATTGCCTAGGTGGACCTAATTTTCTAGTGATAATCTTCATTCCGGAAGGTTTTTCGTCTCACCGATCCATGATCGGCAGTGTTTTCCTTCAACCTGACCCCAAAGCCAGAATGAATTTTATCATTAGTCTTAGGAGAATCCTAGTGTGTTAATCTGTTAGATTATGTTTGGTCGCAGAACTAGGTGGTCTATGAGGGTCTGTCAAAGGCCTTTTCCCCCTTGAAGATGTAAAATTTGTAAAAGTCATGATGTAAAGTGTCTTGAGGGTTGAAAAATGTTAATCCCCTCATGCATCTTAAGTCCTAGGTCCTAGGGAAATTTTTCCAAAGGCTATGTTTGATGATCCATGATAAAAATAAAAAATACTAAAAAAATTTAAAAATAATAAAATAATAATATTTTGAGAATTTCAATTTTTTAAATGCATTAAAAAATTCGACGGATGAGATTAAAAGATGTCTTGATTCTCATCAACGGTCGAGATCGTTTTGACATGGATCACTCAAACTAGTCGTTGGGATTTTTCCTTTAAATAGGGTGCTAGGGGTTATTTGAGAGATGAGATATTGGATCTGAGTTTTGGCTGAAGAAGCTCTCTTGTAAATATTTTATGGTGCTAATAAAGAAGACTTTGGGGTCAAAATCTTGCTGGTGTTACTCTCTTAAAGTGTTGTGAGCAATTTCATTTCTGCATATTTTAATTTTCAGCCGTTAATGACAGCTTAATGAAGAGTATTGTTGAGCATAGGTATCTTGTTCACATGCTAGGGTTTGAGTAGTATTAGGGTTTCTGATGTAATGGCAGGTATCTCCATTGTTGTTTGAGATCTAGTACTTCTTTTTCTCTCTTATTTGACGGTTGAAGTAAGCTGTGCAGGAAACTCTTGAGGATCAGTGGGCGTTAGGGGAAGTTCTAGGCTGAACCAGCCAACTCCCATAAGCACTTTTTGCAGAGCCCAGCTAGTTTTGATCTTGGGTTAATCATTCATTTTGTTTTATGATTTACATGACAGACTTTCTAAGGCATTTCATTAGCAATCTGAAGTTTTCTGAAATATATATGATGTCACTGACAAATCTGGCTGTTGCAGAGTCACAAAACTGTAAAAAAAATTGCTTGTTTTTAGGGTTTTATTTATTTTTATTGTTCCCAGGTTTTGGTTGCCTGTTTCATTGTTTTCAGGTCACAGGTTGTGGGTTTTGAGAAGTCTTTTCAAGGTTTTATCAGGGAATTTTGGAGCAGAAAGTTTCAAACATTGATCTGGTGGAGGGTTTCAGTGGCTTTTCTGGGTATCCTGGGCAATCTGCTCCATTTTCATGTTGCTCCTGTCTGCTCCGGCACCTGCGTATTCAAACCCCATCCGTTCCTCATTGCACCTGCATTCACAAAGCTTGCAAACGCTGGCCCATTTCTTTA
>APFE030702449.1:32646-66615 GCA_000404065.3 Pinus taeda
GGAGGAAAAGCCCCTTGACAGAACTCATAGACCACCAGTTCTTGCGACCAAACATAATCTAGCAGATTAACACACTAGGATTCTCCTAAGACTCTAATGATAAAATTCATTCCGGCTTTGGGGTCAAGTTGAAGGAAAACTCTGCCGATCATGGATCGGTGAGATGAAAAACCTTCCAGAATGAAGGTTATCACTAGAAAATTAGGTCCACCTAAGCAATTTACATACATGACTCATCTCTGCTAAGATTATTTACATCAAAATGCAGACTGGGTTTACAACTTTAATAAGATCAGGAGAATGACGATGACTGTTGAATGGCACGAACATCGCGATCAAGCGCTGTCCCTTTTTGCGAAAAAAGGGGTGTACTGCTATGGGTAGTTGACACGCAGCGGTCAACAGGTATCTTGCATGGTTCAAAGTTATTTGATGATAAATGATTGCTGTGTATGATTTACATTTCCGCAACATCCAGTAAGTAATCTTTTAAGCATCAGTCTCATAAGGCACTGGTCTGTTAACTCAGCAAAATTTATTAAGTGCTTTGTCCTTCCGTGTCTCCCAAACCAACTAGTTCACAGTTGGTCGTCCATCTCCTTACAGGGTCTACCCCCCTTAGCCGCGGGAGACAGGCTTAAACGGAGAGATCGAGGATCAAAGTGACATCCCCTGGTCTGAGCGTTGTCGTGTCAATCTGTGTGACAACAGGCCTCTTTCAACAGCTTCCTTGATTGAAGTGTCTGCAATCCCTTGATCTGCTTTATCTCTTATGTCATCGTACCATCATCCATGAATTCCATAAGTTGGAGTTCCTGATGAAACACTTTCTTCTTCTCTAGATTAGTGAACCCTCTGATGAGGATTCCGTCAGAGAATCTTGAGGATCTTGCATATCCCCGTTTTGCAGATGTTTCCTTTTTGACTTGATGTATGATGAGCCTTGTCCCAGATGACTTCATCCTTTCCTTCAATGTCCAATGAGGTTCCCAAGAGCTATATCCTTCATGTTTCACTGCCATGGATTTTCTTCCTTATGTCCTTCATGATTCCCATGTTGATGTTACGAGCTCTTGTTTCTAATGCTTCCATGATGCCACGATGCATCTTATTATTTATCATGGTCATATCTATAACAAAATATTTAGGAGCTTATGATAAGACCCTTTTGTGAGGGATATCTCAATCATAGTAGAGATCTGTTACTCCCTGTTTCCTGAGCCCTTTTCTTCAGCTTCCTCCATCTTTCCGGTGATATGAGTTTTCTTTCCATAACATTGAATCTTAGTTGTACTGTTTTGTCTTGTTTGAGGACAAAATTTCCCTTTCCTTTATGCAAATGTTTGATTCCTTTAACCTCCAACACTTTTGCTCTCAACTTGTCTTTTTCTATTTACAATAGAGACCACAAGTTTTTGAATGAGGTAACTTTAGTGCGTTTAAGAACAATGATGCTTATCCTGTTATCATTTCTCCCAGATCTCCCAACCAAGATCTTATAAAGATATCCCTTCATTCTTTGATACCTTCAATTTTGTGTAGATCGGGTCTAAGTGATATGACCTTCTTTACTGCATTTTCAAAGAATATATCTTCTAGCATTTCATATATCTGTTTGATATCTCCTCTGCTACATAGGGATGAGAGGACCTTTGACTGATTTCATAAGAATCCTATGAGTCCCTTGATCCTTTTCCATGCATTCAAACAATGCTTGACCTTCAAAGACTTTTCCATAGATATCAATGACTTCTCTATCGGGGACTCTATCTATCTTCCTTTCTTATGCAAGAAATTTTGATGACCCGACCAATTTATAGATCTCCTTGCAAACACGAAGTCATTTAACCAAACTTGATTATAGAATGAAAGATAGTTACTTGACAAGTGAAGATGAACTCTTCTACTTGATCACTTTGATGATGGTCAAAGAAGATGTATTAGAGCTTCATCTTGGATGATCTTCTTTCAAATGAAAAGCTTTTCTCCAATAGAAAAGGTTACTCATTTTGATGAGTACAATTTGTTGCTTCCTTGGAAGATCTTCTTCTAGGGCACGGATATGATCCTTGCTTGTTTTATAACCTTGAAGATGATGACAATGCCTTCACACCTTCAATGTGCTTCACCTTCTTTTGTAGTGTAGATCAGAACTGCTTCTTCGATCTAGGGTTTGATTCTTCAATGTAGATCTTGATCCTTTTCTTTGATAACCTTCAACTTGCTTTGATGCCCTTCTTGACACTTGATCCTTGAATGTCTCTTTGCTACCCTTCCTTTGACTTCAGCACCTTAGCTCTGATACCATGTTGAAGAAACTAGGGCATTTAGGTTAGGGTGAGAATCTTCGAACGATGATAACTACTTGTGAGGTACTTTTTACTTTTTCTTATTAGCACAATCTTCTTTTATTATTAGTGTATGTTCTTTTATTTCATCAAATAGTTACCAAAACAAAAGAGACAAGAACACAAAATGTTGGCTCTCTGCCAGGGCCAAAACCTCTCACTCTTTGAAAGGAAAACCCACACAAATTCTTCTTATAGAGATTCCAATTGACGAATACCAAGACCAAGACCCTTGACCTATAAGCCACTCCAAGACCAAGACACCAATCCTCTTCTTCGTCATTGCTAAGATCATCATCACTACTACTGAAGTCATCAATGCTGCAACACTAAGGCCATCACTACTGCACCACCGAGATCATTATTGTTGCATCATTGTTGCACCTTCACTGAGATCTTCATCATAACAATGAGATCTCTATACTGAGATATATATATATATATATATATATATATATGAGAGTTGCACCGAGATCTTCATCAAAATCATGATCTTGTAACCATGTCTCCATCAAGATCAAGACTGTATCTATATCGAGACCATGACTGCATCTAGAATGTATGCCGAGATAGGGTGTGTTACTGTGGGATCAACAAGATCCTCCCCATCACAAATATATCGAGACTGCAAAGAGACAGGTTTGTTCTGTAGTTTCCACAAAGATCTTGCCACTGCCCATCCGAATTACACTAAGATGTATCCAAACCTCATTCTGCCTCTGCCAATCCGAATTCAAAGATGATTGTAGCCTCATTCGAACATCAGAGAGAGATATCCGAATCACTTTATTTGTAGCTAAACCTTAGAGCTTTCGTTGTTTCCAGTATCATCTTTTCTCGCTGCTCCTTCCATCCGAATTAGTTTTTGTGCTAGGGATCCAAACTGTCTTCTTGTTATTACCCATCCAAATTCAGAGGATGATCCAAATTCCTTAACTGAGGAAATGTGAAGAACCTTGGTGCCTATATATAGTGGTTGCCCATCATAAATAAACCAACTTGAGATCCTTATTCATTTCAAGGCCGACATGAGGAGTGGAACTCGTGCTTGTCATTGGAGGGCTTCTAGACACCTTTGTTGACTCATACATGCTCAAGTAGAGCTCTTCATACATGATATTAATTCTATGACTCTAATAATAAATCCAAAGGCTCTCAATGAGAACCATCTAAAATAAAATCACTTGCTCATGAAACCCATGAAGCAAGGTTTACAATAATAATTTTATTTTCTTCATTACATCATTTACAAAAGTCACAATTACATGTCATTATGAAGACTGAACCTAGTTACATTTTACAACAAACTTTGACCTAAAACATGATAACCCAAGCATGAAACCCATGCTTTAATAAGTCATAATAATAATAATAATAAATTATTTTCTTTATTCTTTTGACAAGTACATTACAAGATGACTCAAATACATTAAATGAAGACTAAACCTAGTTAAATTTTCCAACACTCCCTCTTAACTAGGGAGGTATTCATCATATACAAGTGCAAGGAAGATCTCAACTATATGAACCATGAAAAACTTTAGGCACCGCAATGCCATGGACTAGATTCCTGACCAGGGCAATCTAGCCATGTGGGACTAAGATTGACTCAAGCTTTAAGCCTCTCTAGGTACAATCAGGTTTACTTGCTAACCATCAACCCAGGAATCCAGGTGTGTATTAAAAAACAGAGCTCCATAACCAACACCTCATTTTCAACTTCGAGACCTAGACATCAGCACAAAGTGTCGGCTAGATGTCCTCCCAAGCAATGCTTCACTCACAAAGCCTCAACACTCCTTCATCCAGCAAATCAAGGATAACCAATCTCTCCCAATCAAATTGATTGGTAACCAGCATGTTATCAAAACCTTCAAGAGATTCGCCTGTACAAACACAACCCCAATTAATAATATGCTTTCACATGTACATAATCAAATACAAACCTTGGGGATCTTCCAGACAACTTGATGTTGCTTTTCAACTTTTCATAATAGGACTTTCAACCAAATCTTTGACAGAACATTCCTCAATCATACACTTTCTTTTCCTACTTCATACACAACAACATATCTTCCAAAAGGCATTCTCCAATTAAAACTATATTATGCCCTCCCTCTCGACTATGGAGCTTCCCTTTATTTAGACTCCCTCTTAACTTCAGGGAGATCTCTCTTATTCAGGCTCCCTCTTGACCTAGGGAGATCAACTTCTTTTCTTCGACATCAAAGAACCTTTTGTGGCTTCCAATCATTTTCATCAGAGTTATCATTATATCATGCTTGTCACATCAACAAACATCTTCACCATATTGAAGATTGTGTACCTACACAACTTAGATAGCAAGTACAACCAAATCTATAGAAGCATGATGTTAGCCATATCAAAATTACAGAAGCATTTCATCTTTTTATATATATCAGATACCCAAACAAGAGACACATACTCTTCAACATCTTGTTAGGGACTTTGTCATAAACCCTAGACTACAACTTTCATTACATCTAGGGTTTCAAAGTTTCTTCCAAAGGTATGACATACCCTACTACAACATATAGCAAACCCTAGAAACAATTCAATCAAATATAGATCTATAAGGTATCTAACAATTTTCATAATTCATATGTCAGACTTCCCACTGGGGTTTCATACAAATCCTAGATTTCATGTGAGATTTGACAATCAATCATAGCTTAGTTATTAACATAACCATCATTCACTAAGGTTAGTTGCAAACCCTAGTTTTTCTCAAACAATCAAACATCAATCATAACTAAAATTCAGATTTCAACAATCTTACACAAATCTCAAATTACCACATTGTCATCACACATCAGAGATTTTCACTTTCACTAAGGTTTAACTCCATAACCCTAGAATTCACAAATACTCTCATCCTAGAGAAACAAACTTCGACTAGTGGTTAGTTCCAAACCCTAGGATTCATGACCATTGACAAACAGGTCAACTCATACATCATCATGCATAGGCATTTCATATGTGTTAGTCAAACCAAACTTCACAAATATTAATAAGCATTAGAAATATAACAAACCTCATTAGACTAGGGTTTAATCACACATTCCAAGGAAATCATTTCTAAGACATTATAAGGATCTTGTTTTCACATTCCATCAATCGCAAATGAACTAGGGTTTCAAACTAAGAACATAGCAAACCCTAAATTACCAATACTTCAAAGGTCTAGGATTTTAGATATTATCATTCAACCCTAAAAAGTTAGGGTTTCCATAATCATACCAAAACCCCAAACAAGATATCATCAACAAAAACTTCAGATAGCATTTCTCAATATCCCTAAGCAGTTTTAGGGTTTCAGACATTAACATTTGCACACCCTTAGGTAAGGGTTTTCCAGAGAAATTGTCTAGCTTTCTATAAAATCTAATAAGAATATGAGTGGGGTAGATTTATCAAGTGACGAATCACCCAAAACAAGAATCATTATGATTCAATATAACTAGACATAACAATGTCAGTGATAGATTGTCAAATCTATACATGTTTATTATAAAGCAATCAATATTTTGTAGTTTAAGGCGTACCTTTGTTTCTTGACAAACCTTGTCTTGGGAGGCTCTCTTTCATACTCCTTGAGGATATAGCAAATGTTTCCCTAATCAAGGCAATAGAGGGAGAATGGTGATTAGTATTTAATATAGTCAAAACTTAAATAAGTACATGAAACCAGAAATTGAAAGGAAATGAGATACTTATCTTTGGGAAATGTTGGGGGCTCCATTCCAAAGCTTGAGGGATACCTATAAATTTATAAAAACAAAAGAGAATGTCTTTTCTAAAAACATTTTTAAAACCTCTAAATTTTGAACATCAAAAATACAAAATACAATATCTAAGACTAAAAACAAAGGACTTAGTACAATACGTCACTTATGTCAGATTTTTTGGGTTTGGCTTTCTTTGGATCTTCTTCTTCAGCAACGTTAGCATGATCTCTTTCTCTCTTCTTATTTCTTGGATTGTCGGGACAGACACTCATGTAGCGACCCTTTATTGTTGAAGAATCTAGGGCAATTAGATATAGTAGGATTCTGCTAGACTTGATAACAATTTGTGAAGCACTTTTACAATTTATCTTGTTAGCTTAATCTTCTTCTCTTCTTATTAATGCTTATGTGTTTACTTCATCAAATTGCTACCAAAACACAAGAAACAAGAACACAAGATGTTGGCTCTCTGTTAGGGCAAAACCTCTCTCTCTTAGAGAGGAAAACCCTTTTGTAATTTCTCTTATTGAAGCTTCTATTGATCAATGCCAAACACTAGACCCTTGACAAGAATATCCTCCAAGCACAAGTCAAGTCCTTCCTCCTTCCTGCACTTTGTTTCCCCAGCACTTCGTCCTCCTTCTTCTGGCACTCCGTTCCCCGGCACTTCATCCTCCTCCTTCCAGCACTTTGTTCTTCTTTCAAATGTTGATAGTCCTTGGTATACTAGCTCTAGAAGAGACTCCAACCTTTGATCCTTAGTGAGATCCTTTACCAATGAAGACACCTTCCTTCTCTTGACCAACCGAGCCTTTTCTTGATGTGAGGTTGCAGACTTCATGTGACAGTATTGCAGCTCTAGTTTCTCGCACATGTGAGAGGTTTCCTTGTGTATTTGATCAATTTCTTCTTTACTTGAGAGAGAGTCTTCTTTGCTTAAATAGGTGGTCTTGTAGGCCTAAGTTTCTAGCCCAAACGATGAGAGATGAGCAATTGGGATGTGGCTGTTGTAGTGACCACAGACAACCCTCCTTTCCTCGCACATGTGACTAAAATTCACCCTAAAAACAGTGCTTTCAACTTTGTTTATGTCTCCTGCTTCGCTACACTAGAGGCTCCTTATCTTGCTTTTCCTTCACTCTTTTCTCCACTCTTTTTCTCGTTGATTTCAGAGATGTGATGGCTTGTCGTTGGAGGAGTGGACAGCCTCTATATATAGAAGATTGTCCCTCCTTTAGGCTGACTTGAGGACTGTAGGCTGACTTGAGTTTTCTTCATCATTTTTACTTCTTTGAAGATGTCCTTGCATGGAGAGGACTTGACTTTGCTTGGAGGGATATCTTTTGACTCTTATACAAATTAAAATATATACATGGTGCAACATGCCCTTAAGGGTCTTCAACATTTTATTTTGACTTACCTATAGCACTTTGACATGTGCTAGACCTACTTCAATGAGCAAGAAACTCATTGATAAATATAACAAAAATAATATTTCTTTTCTTGAATAAATACAAATATCAAAAGTACTTTTATGAAGACCGAACCTAGTTACATTTTCTTCAGCACTCCCTCTTAACTAGGGAGGTATTCATAGATTATTACAAGGTGTTTGGCTATTTTCCAATCTTGAAGAATTCACATAAGAGAAACCAGATTGGCAATCCATCTATTATAGCATCATAGTAACCAACATTGTTCATAACAAGGCCTTGAATAACAGCTCTATCTCTCATAAGATCAAAGCACAATGTTGGTGATACCAATGACTTATAGACACCTTAGTCATTGTCTCTCAAGGTACATACCCACCCGGGTGTTCGCTACATCTGACCTTCTAGGAATATTCTTGTCTTGGGTTCCCAGCCCTTAAAGAATATCAGTCCTCTTGCCTACTCTTGTGTTGGATGCCCTACACATCCTCAAAGAGTATCGGATGCCAGATGACTAGCCAATCCTCCCATTCTTTCTTCCCAAGTGAAGACAAGAATGTTGTGTCTACCTCTTCCTCTTAGTTGAGGAAGACATGCCCAAGTTTCCTTTGCCAACGAACTTGCCTAAGCTCCTTTGTAATTAGGAACTTGTTTAGAACTCCCTCTTAGCTAGGGACTTGTCCATTCAACAACAGCTTCTTCTTCATCGGTCCTTCAACTGCTTGATCTCCTTCTTTCCTTTGATGTCATGAAGTCTTTGTTTGAACTTCTTCTTAGTAGGGCACCAGCCATCGATTGCTTTCCTTCCTAGCTTGTCATGTCATTGCTCCCTTCATGGAAAGTGGCCTTCTTGATATATGTTAGGTTCTTTCGTCATCTGGCTACTCCTTTGTCATCTGTCTATGCTTCAGAATACTTGTCACATAGATGCTAAGATGTTCTTTCTTCTTCCCATACTTCGATTTAGTAGCCCTTCTTGACTTCATCTTGACATTGCTTCAACATCAAATAGTGCTTTTGCTGGATGGCTTCTTCATCATGACATCCTTGTAGACTTGAATCGGTTATATGTACCTTAATATCTCCAAGGCCTTCATAGGTGTCAAGGGTCCTTTGACCTTTTTCTTCCTTTGTCAAAGTTGTCATGCCATCTTTCGAGAAATGGCTTTAATGAATCTTGTCAGAGATTGATTCTTTATGACCATGGTGTTCTTCACATGCTTGATCTCTTTCTTCATTTGCCTTTTCTTGGATGGATTAGTCAACCACCTTCTACTCCTTATGGGAGCACTTCTTCATGTTGACCTTCATTGCATTGTAGTACATGCCTTCGAGCATGTCATTGGTGAAAGAGATCCTTTTATACCTGATCATGCTATAGAACTATTCCCATGACTCAATAATATATATATGATGACATGACTTAAACTTTGATGCATACATACCTCATCTTGGCTTCATTTGATGGTTCTTCTTGATTGATGTAGCCTTTCTTGCTTCATCTTTTCTTGCCTGCATAAAAATCCTTTCTTGAATCCCATGAATGGAACTCCCAATAAGACATTTGCTCTCATTTATGAACCTTCTTTTGAATATTCTATTAGAGGATCTTGAAGACCCCTATCCTGGAAATGTTTCTTCTTTTTGATGATGGAGGCCTTTTTAATCATGATCAATTATTCTTTCATCATGGATGAGGTCCTATAATAGGTATGCTCCTTCTACACAAATATATTGAGCTATACCTACACCATGCTCCTATATTCTAGAAGATATCTTTAACCATGCATTATATTCTATTTCTACATGCTCCTATGCTACTCAAAACTTTGAAAGAAGACTTTAAGTAAATAGGTTGACTTAGTCATAGTAGAGATCTGGAGGATCTTCCTTCTTATATTTCTTGTCTTCGTCTTTCACTTCTTGAGTTACATGACCTTCTTCCCTTTTTCTCTTGTTGTTGTTGTCCTTCTTACGTTTAGGACAATCCCTTTTGTGGTGTCCATATTCTTGGCATCCAAAGCATTGGACTTTGGACATATCTCTATTGCTTGTTCTTCGTGGACCTAATTTGCCAAATTTTCCCCTTCTCTTGGCCATGGTAGCAAATGATTGCTCCTTTTGATCCCACATCATCTTTTGCTTTGAGTCTAGTTTCCTCTATCTTTCATAGAGACCATAATTCACTTGGTGGAGTAGCTTCCTTCTTGGCATATATGCTTGATGTGAAGTTACCCCAATCCTCAAGGAGAGCATTGAGTACCACAGTTGTCATTTCTCTATTAGACATGACTTCTCCTAGCTCTTAAAGTTGATCCCTCATCTTAGAGATCTTCATGAAGTAGGGAGTTATTCCTTCCTTTGATATCTTCATCATGTATAAATCATTTCGTATAGATATCACTTCTCCAGTTGTGCTTACTGAGAATAGCTCTATTAGTTTATCATAGATTTCTTTTGATGTTTCAAATTTGGAAACATAAGGAATGAGTGAGTCTTTGATGGATTCTATTAGAATCCTTTGAGCTCTTGTCTCATCCTTATTGTACTTGGCTAAGGCTTGAGTTTGTTCCTTAGCAGGGATAGTAATAGTCCCTTTGATGAGGTCTAGAAATTCATATTCTTTTAGAAGTAAATCAGTCCTCTTCTTCCATGCAAGGAAGTTAGTGGTCCCAACCAATTTGTCACTTTCCTTGCAAAAAGACATTGAGGTATATTCAAGACGGGACATATACTTACTTGATAAAGTTTGGACTTCATTTCTTCTTGAAGACTTGATGGCTTGCCTTCCTTAGATCTTGATCCTCTTCAAGTTGTTTCTCCAAATGGACTTGCTTGATGATGAGATTTGCTTCGTGACTTGACTTATGGTGCTTTTCCCTTTGAAGATGGTGTAGCTTCATGTAGGTCCCTCTTTTATTTGCTCTTCTTCTAGGTGCCTTTATACAAGGCTTTTCTTCTTGCTTAGTAGTCTTCTTTGATGGATAGTAGATAGTAGACCTTCTTATCCTTGATGTGTTTAAGACTTCTTGGCTTGATGCTTCAACCTTGTAGTTGTTCTTGAGATGTCCTTCTTTGATGAGTCACCTTATGAGTGTTTTGTTGATTTGGGGTACAATTGGATGTGCTCTAGCCATGAAAATTGGTGCACGGGCTAAAGCACATGAGATCTCCAGTACCAAGAAATGGTTTGGGCAGATTCTACCCGGTTTGGGAGTTATTAAAATAACTAATATTTTTAATGGAGTTCCTAAGTCTAAACTTAGGAAAACTAAAATATTAATGGGTATTAATATAAAACTGGGTTAGAAAGTTCCAAAAAACATGGGTCAAGCCAAATCTAATCTTAGTTGTTGATTAGAGATGTAATCTCGGCCGTTGAAGGACCAACAGGAAAAGTATAAGAGGAGACTTGAGAGTCAGTTGGAGAACACACCAGAGTGATCAGTCATTCAATTTACTAGAGCGGGGTTGCTAAGTAAATTTGAATCAGTGATCAGCAGCGAGGGGCAGTGAGTATTGGACAGAGATGCAGAGATAGTGTCGAGAGACCAGCGTAGAGGCAAAAAGGCAGACGCAGAAGCCAGAGAAGGCCACATAGAGCCCAGCAGAGACAGCGCAGAGGCCAGAGGACCTGCGTCATCCACGTACAGGGCAGCAAGAGTGACGCAGAGGGTCCCAAAGGCTGCGCAGTGCCTCAGAGGGTTGATGCAGAGGGTTCTGAGGCTGACGCAGTGCTTCAGTGTTGCTGGAGAGGGTTCCGTGGGGTAGGTTTTCTTAATATCTGCTTTTGAATAGAGAGGTATTACTATCAGTTATTTTTCTTTGTCAGGTCACCCAGTTTGGCACCCAGTTGTACTCAAGGATATACTGCATAATAATAAACCCTCAGAATTGTTGCACCGGTTTTCCCGCATTGGGTTTTTCCAGGATGAGTTGTCCAAAAATAATGGTGTCACTTACGTGTTTGTTTTCTTTTAGTTGTTGATTTGTAGATGGTTGAGACTGTATCGTGTTTATTTCGTTATTTATATGTTTTAAATAACTTGTTCGAAATTAACAAGTAGAAGAAATAAACCAGAAGAATACAGATTAAATTTCTAACGGATAGACTTAGAAATTTCAACATGTTCTTGAGATGCCCTTTCCTTGATGTGTCACCTTAGCCCTAATACCATGTTGAAGAATCTAGGGCAATTAGATATAGTAGGATTCTTCTAGACTTGATAACAATTTGTGAAGCACTTTTACAATTTATCTTGTTAGCTTTATCTTCTTCTCTTCTTATTATTGCATGTGTGTTTACTTCATCAAAATGCTACCAAAACACAAGAAACAAGAACACGAGATGTTGGCTCTCTGCCAAGGCAAAACCTCTCTCTTAGAGAGGAAAACCCTTCCGTAATTTCTCTTATTGAAGCTTCTAATGATCAATGCCAAACCCTAGACCCTTGACAAGAATATCCTCCAAGCACAAGTCAAGTCCTTCCTCCTTCTTGACCTTTGTTTCCCCAGCACTTCATCCTCCTCCTTCTAGCACTTCATTCTTCTTTCAACTGTTGATAGTCCTTGGTATACTAGCTCTAGAAGAGACTCCAACCTTTGATCCTTAGTGAGATCCTTTACCAATGAAGACACCTTCCTTCTTTTGACCAACCGAGCCTTTTTCTTGATGTGAGGTTGCAGACTTGATGTGACAGTATTGCAGCCCTAGTTTCTCGCACGTGTGAGAGGTTTCCTTGTGTATTTGATCCTTTTCTTCTTCGCTTGAGAGAGAGTCTTCTTCACTTAAGTAGGAGGCCTTGTAGACCTCAGTTTCTAGCCCAAACGATGAGAGATGAGCAACTGCGATGTGGTTGTTGTAGTGACTGCAGACAACCCTCCTTTCCTCGCACGTGTGACTGCAATTCACCCTAAAAACAGTCCCTTCAATCTCGGTTATGTATCCTCCTTCTTCATTGCACTAGAGGCTCCTTATCTCGCTTTTCCTTCACTCTTTTCTCAGCTCTTTTTATCGCTGATTTCAAAGATGTGATGGCTTGTCATTGGAGGAGTGGACAACCTCTATATATAGAGGATTGGCCCTCCTTTAGGCCGACTTGAGGCCAACTTGAGGACTATAGGCCGACTTGAGTTTTCTTCATTGTTTTTGTTTCTTTGAAGATGTCGTCACATGGAGAGGACTTGATTTTGTTTGGAGGGATATCTTTTGACTCTTATACAAATATATACGTGGTGCAACATGTCCTTAAGGGTGTTCAACATTTTATTTTGACTTACCTATAGCACTTTGACATGTGCTAGACCTACTTCAATGAGCAAGAAACTCATTGATAAATATAACAAAAATAATATTTCTTTTCTTGAATAAATACAAATATCAAAAGCACTTTTATGAAGACCGACCCTATTGATAGAATTCTACTTTGGACATGTCTTACATTTTCTTCAACACTTACGACATTGATAGAATTCTACTTTGGACATGTCTACTTTCTTTCTTGGTCCTCTCGATTTCTTTTCTTTGTGATGAGCAGTGTAGGCATTTGAAACTCCTTCAAGATTGGCAACTAGTGAGATCCTTAATTCTTCTTGACTGTAGGCAGTCCATAATTCTTCAAAAGTAGGAGCTTCCTTCCAACTGTTAAGTCCTGCAGCAAATGCACCCCAAGTAGGTGGCAATCCTAATACAGCAGTTGATCACAAGTTCTTTGTCAGGAACAATTTCATCAATGGCCAAAAGGTCATCTTTGATTCTTGATATCTTCATAAAGAAGAAGGCCACTGTGTCTTCTTTAGCCATCTTTGTGGTCCTTAGTTCATTCTTCAAGCTTGCTACTTGACCAATGTTCTTAATAGTGAATAACTCTGACAGGGCCTCATACATTTCTTGAGCATGATTAATGTTGCCTATAAACGGGACAAGGTTGTCCATTATTCCTTCTACCATTAAGGTCATGGCAACTAATTCTAATTCTCTGAACTTACTTTATCTGCATCACTGGAGTCATGTGTAGCCTTCTTTACTTTTCCTTTGACCAAGTCTAGAACCTTGTTCTTTTCAAGGATGAGGTCAATCCTCTTCTTCCAAGACTTGTATGTTGAGGCTCCTTCAAGTTTGTTCTTTCCCTTGATTGTGTTAGACATTGTCTATGAAGATAGTAGACTTCTCCCCTTGAATAATCCTTTTGAATGATTCCTTGATCAAGTGCTTGAGACTGCCTTTTTCTTCTTTCTTCACGAAAGTTCTGATACCATGTTAGAAAATTAGAAAGGCGGAAATATTTTCTTATACTTGATAATTACTTGTGATGTTCTTGATTTGTTATTAGGTTTCTTTCTTTTAGTTCATCAAGCAGTTACCAAAGCAATAGCTCATAAAACAATGGACACTAGATATAGGCTCACAGCCAAGGAAAACCCCCTCTCTAGGGGAAAACCTAGTCAGTGAATCTTCCTTCAATAGTTTTCTGAAGATACTCCAAGACTCTAGACCTTGACACAAACTTTCCTCCACACCAAGTCAGCCTTCCTCTTCTCTTGCAGATGATCCTACTTGACCTGGCAACAGCAGCAGCACTTTCTTCAACCCAGCGACTTCGACCTTGCTCTGGAGACTTCGATCTTCACTAGAATACTTCAATCTTAGCACAATACAACTTCTAGAGGCAGCAGTACCCAGCAACAGCAACTTCAACCTATACTTTGATCTGGTACCAACAACATGCAGCAACTGGGTACGACATCAACAAGAGAACTTCGATCTTCCAAACTAAGGCACGAGAGAGAGAGAGATAGTTGCACCAAAACTTCGATTTTTCTTCCTTCCTTCTCCTAGACCAAACTCGCACTTATTTTGCCTTCTTTCTTCTATTTCGCACTTTTTCCTAGCTTCAAGAGATATCGAACTTGCTTGTTGTGAGTGTGCTTCAAATGAAATTCGAACTACTTCATTTATAGCCTTTGGGTGAGGTCGAATAGCCTTCCTTGAGGCTGAATTGATCATCTTAAGGCCGACTTGGTGTGGAGGTAACATAATTCACATTTGACTCAACACTTAACCTTTTTACACGATTCAAAAGCCCAAGAAGGGTCTCTTTAAAAGTACATTGACTCTATTGACTTAGAATAGCTCCTAGAAGTCCTCAATGGGCACTTTGACCTAAAACATGATGACCCAAGCATGAAACTCAATGCTTTAATAAGTCATAATAATAATTCTTTTCTTTATTCTTTTGACAAGTACATTACAAGATTACTCAAATACATTAAATGAAAACCGAACATAGTTACCTTTTCCAACAGAATATGGCATGAAATCTTATGTGGAGAATGTGGTCGCAGTACCCCAGGATGTCGATCAACTGATGGAGTACAGAAAGGAAATGGCAAAGGCGAAGCAGAGGATTTTGGATGGATTCCGAGATCATTTCGTCTCACATGTGGCAGACAAGGGTACGGCCAATGAGATGTGGGATGCTCTCTCTAAGTTATTTTAGAGTTCTTCCAAGTAACAGAAGATCTTTCTCCAGGAGAAGGTAAGGAGCATCCGGATGCAGAAGGGAGAAAGCATAGATGGCATCCTCACCAGGATTCAAGGAGTCCAAGATCAGCGTGCAGTCATTGGGAAAGCACCCCAACCCACAAAGCTTGTATGGTTGGCACTGAGTAGTGTCTCAAATGACTGGCAAGTATTTGTCCAAAGCATCTTGGGCAGAGACATAGAGCCTAAGTGGGACAAGATGTGGTTTGATCTACAGGAGGAGGAGTTGATCTACATGAGGAGGAGTTGACGTGGGCTCTAGTAAAGAGCACCATCAGTAATAGTAGCACCAAGGGCGTGAAGGGTGAGAAGGAAGAAAGAAATGTCGCCCTAGCAATCTAAGGGTCTAAGCGTGGGGCAGGGGGGAAAGAAGAAGAAGAAGGATCTATCAAAGGTCAAGTGCTTCAGATGTGGTGAGTTCTGTCACTACAATATGCAGTGTCCTCTCAGGAAGAAGGACAAGCAGGAGAAGCACGACCAGGCAACAACGTCCGCTGAGATCAATAAGTTGTCCTCCAAGCTGGAGGAAGATTTTGCAATGTTTGCAGTTATACCTTCAGGAGAGAGGTGGGGTGTGTTGATTTCTGGTAGCATCGTATGTGCTCTAAGCCTCAAAATCTGCAGGGAGGCTAGGACACGTGTATTCCACAATACTCGGAAATCATTTTGGGAAATTCCACCCAGAGATGGTTTTATTAAAATAATTAATTATTTTTAATCGATGCCTAAGTCTAAACTTAGAAAATTAAAATAATTAAAGGGTATTAATCAAACTGAGGGTGAAACTTCTAGAAGAAGACGAAGATCGAGTCCAAATGATATGAGCCATTGATTAGGATCTAATCTGGGTCGTTGATTACACAACTCGAGGATTATAAGAAATACTCCAATGGGCATTTGGAAAATACGTCGAGTGGGAGATCAAAGATCGAATTTCTGAAGAGAGCAGCGCAGTAGTTGCCAGTGAGATTCGAAGTGATTTCTTGCAGTGAGGGGCAGGGATAGTTCTGATTGGAGATTTTTCTTGATCCGGGAATACATCGCAAAGGAGGCAGAGAGAGATCCAGAAGAGGCAGCGCAGAGCCTCAGAGGGAATCCGCAAATTTGTTGGAGAATCGATTTCCAGAGCCAGAAGTCGGGGTGTGAGACCGAGAGGGCAAAAGTTGAAGTCTCAGAAGCAAATCGATCAACAGCAGGAGTAACACAGTCCCCAGAAGCTATACCACAGGGCCTACACAGTGATTGCACAGAGGTTGCGCAAAGGCAACAAGGGACTAGCCATTATGTGGCAAGATTAGTCAAGATCACCACTGATAGTGTGAGGTATATCTCACTCATCTCTCTGTCAGTCATATTCTCTGTATTGCATAGCCAGCAAGGAATCCAAAGATTGTATTTAGAAAACTATTGCTTAATAATACAAACCCTCAGTTGTTGCACCGGTTTTCCCACATTGGGTTTTTCCAGGGACATTTGTCCAAAAATAACGGTGTAATGTGTTGTGTATTTCTTTCTTGCTCATATCCTTGTTTCCGAATTTAATTTAATTGGTGAAGGTTGCAATGGATTAGTTTCGGTATTTGTTGTAGGATACAGTAAATAATTTGTTCAGTAATTTAACAAATGGAAGAAGCTTAATCAGTTGTTGTAGTAGAAATTTGAGCTTCCAAGTTTTCACATGGTATCAGAGGGCATGTGAAGCATGAGAGCGGAGACAGAAGGGCCCAGCGCTGAAAAGAAGGAAGGAAGTCGAAGTGCTGCTTAGGCAGCAAACAGAATCCCTAGAGGGATTGCGCAGTCTAGGCCAGGAGGGCAAAATTTTCGAGGAAGATCTCTCTCTGAGTGAATCAACAGAGAGGTAAGACTTCCAGATCGAAGTTTGTCAATGTCAGAGGGAGTAGCGCAGAAGCTTCAACACAAAGGAGGTTACGGGTGTCACGCAATTTTCTACAGCAATTACTGGGGCAGAAAAACATCAAAAGGAAGAAGAGAGACATTGTTGAGGGAATTCTTCCTCAGAGGACTTCCAGCCAAGAAGTCTGAATTGTCATTTGCCGAGCAGCAGCAAGAAGTAGCAGATCTACTAACTCCAGCAGGGAGTGTGTAGGCCAACCCAGCAGTAGCGCAAAGGGGAGAGGAGGCAGTTCAACATTTCGTTTGCAGAGATGGCAGCTAGTGGGTTAAGAGATCAGGGTCGGTCGGAAGGTGCATCCAACTATGTGATCTGGAAGGTAAGAATCCCATGCCTTCGGGATGAGCACAATCTCAAAACCTATGTCAACAGTGTAGTAATTGTACCCGTGGATCCAAATCCACTCAAGAAGAACAAGGCTGAGATGTCAATGTTGATTTTGGGTAGCATTAGATGTGCTCTAGCTCCGAAATTTTGTGGATGGGCTAGAACACATGAGATCTCCAAAACCCATAAATTGTTTGGTGAAATTCCACCCAGACTGTATTTCATTAAAATAATTAATATTTTTAATGGAGTTCCTAAGTCTAAACTTAGGAAGATTAAAATATTAATGGGTATTATTGAAAATATGGGTGAGAAGCTTCTAAGAGATGAAGATCAAGTCTAATTTAATCTTAGCCGTTGATTAGAGATTAGATCACGACCGTTGATTTCTCAACAGGAAAAGTATAAAAGGAAGCTTGGGGTCAGTTGGAGAAGACACATAATGAGAGCAGCACTTGAGCTAATTCGAAATTCTGGGGTGTGGTTTGCTGAGGATTTCAGAGTAAGCTTCTGGTGCAGAGAAGGGCAGTTCGGCAGAGGGACTTCTGTCCAAGGCCGAGAATACATAGCAAAGAGGCAGAGCAGTGTCAGGGAGAGACAGCGCAGCTCCAGAAAGGGCGACGCAGAGGCTAGAGGGCTAACGCAGTCACTTAGAGGTAGCACTGGGGTTTCTATGAGGCAGTTCAGGCAACAGTTCAGCATATCAATTTCTCGAACGGGAAGGCTCACTGGTGTTGATTTGAGGTAGTATCGGATGTGCTCTAGCCATGAAAATTTGTGGAGAGGCTAAAGCACATGAGATCTCCATGACCAAGAAATGGTTTGGACAGATTGTACCCGGTTTGGGAGATATTAAAATAATTAATATTTTTAATGGAGTTCGTAAGTCTAAACATTAGAAAAATAAAATATTAATGGGTATTAATATAAAACTGGGTTAGAAGGTTCCAAAAGTCATGGATCAAGCCAAATCTAATCTTAGCCATTGATTATTGATTTAATCTCGGCCGTTGAACGACCAACAAGAAAAGTATAAGAAGAGGCTTGAGGGTTTGTTAGAGAATACACCAGAGTGATCAGTGATTCATTTTGCTAGAACGGGGTTGCTAAGCAAAGTTGAATCAGTGATCAACAGCAACGGGCAGTGAGTACGAGGCAGAGAGGCAGAGACAATACTGAGAGACCAGCGCAGAAGCAGAGAGAGCAAGAGCAGTATCCAATCTAGGCTATGCAGAGCCCAACAGAGACAGCGCAGAGGCCAGAGGGACTACGTCATCCACGCAGACGCTGCTGGAGTGACGCAAAGGGTCCTAAAGGTTGTGCAATGCCTCAAAGGGTTGACGCAGAGGGTCTTGGGGTTGACACAGGTCAGCAAGAGACTGACGCAGAGGCCAGAAGGGCCAGCGCTGAGCTTCAGTTATGCTGGAGAGGGTTTCGTGGGACAGGTTTTCTGAATACCTATTTCCGGATATAGAGGTATTGTTGCCGTGTATTTTTCTCTGTCGGGTGAGCCGCTCAGGCACCCAGTTGTACTCAGATAGACTGCATAATAATATAACCCTTGAATAGCTGCACTGGTTTTCCTGCATTGGGTTTTTTCGAGGACATTTGTCCAAAAATAATGGTGTCACTTGTGTGCTTGTTTTCTTTCAGTTGATGGTCTGTAGATGTTGTGACTGTATTGTGTTTATTTCGGTATTTAAATGTATTAAATAAATTGTTCGAATTTAAACAAGTATAAGAAATAAACAAGCAGAATACAAATTAATTTTCTATTGAATAGACTTACAAAATTAAACAACTAGAGGGTGACGCAACTCCTAGAGGAAGTGACGCAGTTCCAGTGCAGAGCTGGGAGCAGCGATCGCTGCACAGTACTAGGGACAGCGCAGTCACCAGAGGGGTTTGTTCATCCATTTGTTGGATTCGCCAAAATATCTGTCTCTAGATAGAGGTACTTTTGTCGGGCTTATTCTCTGTTGGGTGAGCCGGATTTGGCACCCTAGTTGTATTCAGAAATCTGCTTAATAATAAAACCCTCATATCTGTTGCACCGGTTTTCCCATACTGGGTTTTTCCGGGGACGTTTAGTCTAAAAAAGTGTTTCCTTTGTGTGATTGTCTCAGTTATTTTTCAGCACTTGATCTGTATATTTGTGTACGCTGCAGTGTATTTGCATTAATATTTTTCCAATATTTCTTAAAATAACTTGTTAAAATGAAGAACACAAGTATTTAATGCAAATCAATTTAGTGAAGTAGGATTTTTGGTTTGTTAGATTCAGAAATTTTCACATGGTATCAGAGTGATTGCAGATCAAGGAGGATTGAAGCCATCAATGAATGGACAGAGGAAAATTTGTGTTGAAGACAGTTGTCCCGAGAGACAACACAGTTTCTGGCCAAGAGTGCAGAGGAGGGGTGACGCAGTCACCAAGGGATGCTCACACAGAGCCTACATCAGCCTGATTAGGTGATGTTGTTGCTGCAAAGGGAAGCACAGGGATTACTGGGCCAATGCAGAGATTGTTGAGTCCAATTTTTCCAGTTGTCGTGGCTAGAGGTGCAGCGCAGATTTCATCTGGAGTTGCTGGTGGGGTGTTGACTCTGTTGGTGCAAAACAATACCTAGTGGGGCAGAAGCAAAGTAGAGGGAATCAGTTCCTCAAAAGATTGTTTGCCAAGAAATCTATGAGCAGCAGCAAAGAGAGATCAGAGAGGGGTGGTTCGACGGTGTTGGCAAAAAGATTTCCGTGAAGGGAATCGAAATTCAGAGGGAGCCTATTCCTTAGAGGATTTCTAGCGCCAAAGAAATCCAGATCCGCATTTTGTTGCGACAGCAGCGAAAGAGGGAGAAGAGAACCAATTCGACATTCATTTGGCAGGGATGGCAACTACATCTCTAGGAGGGAGGTGGGAATATTTAGTGTTGTAGTTCGAAAGAGCTACAGAAGGGCAGGATCCTTGAGGTGCCCAAACTCTTGGATCACATACTCCTACGGGAGCCCTTAATGACGGTAGCAAAATGACAGGAGTCAGTTGGTGTGAGGGATGATGGAGCAACAGTGGCAGAGCTAGAGCACCAAAGTCTGAAGCAGTGCAGTGGAGTGTTGCAGCAGTGCAGAAGGCACAGAGCAGAGACAACAGTAGCGTAGTAGCATCAGAGGGTCAGCACAAATTAGCAGCAAAGGTAGCTTTAGCATCACAGGGTATCCAGACTGACCAGCATGTCAGCTTTTGGGTGACTTTTCAGTTGCTTACTTCTCAGCAACTGCATTGCAGTGCAATAGTTAGCAATGGCAATTCTATGGGCAGCATGATGCAACATATTTTAGAGGGAGCTGCAGTACAGATGTAGCAGTGACAATAGCAGTGTCATGGGCAGCAGTACAAGATTGTAGGAGAGAAGTGGATGAAGGGCAGCAGGCCGAGCATCAGCAGCACAGAGGGCCGATGTCGTGGATCAGTGTGATACTTCTGCTAGGAAGTATTGCTAGAACACATTCCTCGCTAAGAGGGAGTGTTGATTTTGGGTAGCAGCAGATGTGCTCTAGCTCCGAAATTTTGTGTAGGGGCTAGAACACATGAGATCTCCAAAACCAAGAAATCATTTGGTGAAATTCCACCCGAGTTGTATTTTATTAAAATAATTAATATTTTTAATGGGGTTTCTAAGTCTAAACTTAGGAAAACTAAAATATTAATGGGTATTAATGAAAATATGGGTGAGAAGCTTCTAAGAGATGAGGATCAAATCTAATTTAATCTTAGCCGTTGATTAGAGATTAGATCATAGTCGTTGATTTCTGAACAGGGAAAGTATAAAAGGAGGCTTGCGGTCAGTTGGAGAGGACACACAGTGAGAGCAGCACTTGAGCTAATTCGAAATTTTGGGGCGTGGTTTGATGAGGATTTCAGAGTAAGCTTCTAGTGCAGAGAGGGGCAATTCAATAGAGAGACTTCCATCCAAGGTCGAGAAAACATAGCAAAGAGGCAAAGCAGCATCAAGGAGAGACAACGCAGCTCCAGAAAGGCTGACGCAGAGGCTGGACGGCTGACGCAGTCACTTAGAGGCAGTGTTGGGGTTTCTGTGAGGCAGTTCAGCATATTGATTTCTAAGCTGGGAAGGGTCACGCAGCTCCTAGAGGAGGTGACACAGTCCCAGTGTAGAGCTGGTAGCAGCCATCGGTGCACAATACTGGGCGCAATGCATTCACTTGAGGGGTTTGTTCATCTAGTTGTTGGATTCGCCAAAATATCTATCTCTAGATAGAGGTACTTCTGTCGGGTTTATTCTCTGTTGGGTGAGCTAGATTTGGCACCCTAGTTGTATTCAGAAATATGCTTAATAATAAAACCCCCATATCTGTTGCACCGATTTTCCCACACTGGGTTTTTCCATGGACGTTTAGTCCAAAAATAAGTGTGTCCTTTTTGTGTGATTGTCTCAATTATTTTTCAATACTTGATCTATATATTGGTGTAGGCTGCAGTGTATTTGCATTAATATTTTTTGAATATTTCTATAAATAACTTGTTAAAATGAAGAACACATGTAGGTAATGCAAATCAGTTCACTGCAGTAGGATTTCAGGTTTGTTAGATTCATAAATTTTCACAGTCAAAGGCCAAGCGGTTGATCCTCGATAGAGTGAGAGATCACGTAGTGTCACATTATCGGCAAAGATATTGCCCAACAGATGTGGGAAGCATTGGCTATGCTATACGAAGGATCTTCTGAGCAACGGAAGATGTACTTGGAGCAGAAGATGAGATCACGTAGATGCAGAAGGCGGAACGCAGTGATTCGTTTCTAACGATGTTTCAAGAAATACGAGACTCGTTGGCAATTGTAGGATCAACACCTCAGCGTACCGAGATGGTGAGGCTGGCCCTGAATTCTGTTTCAGAAGAATGGCAAGTATTTGTCCAAAGCATCCTAGGCAGAGAGAGATTGTCGAATGGGGAAGGAATGTGGGCCGCTCTTCAGCAGGAAGAGATGAGGAGAGACTTAGTCAAGTGCAAACTTGATAGCAACAGCAACAATGGGACGAAGCCCAAGGAGGAGGAAGAAAATGCAGCCCTTGCATCTAAGGGGTAGTAGGAGCAGCGGAGGCAGAAGAAGGACATCTCGAAGATCAACTGTTTTCGGTCACTACGCTACAAAGTGTCCTCTCAAGAAGAAGGACAAAGACGACAAGCATGATCCGAAGGCTACATCCGCAAAGATTGAGGAGGAGTTTGCCATGGTTGCCCAAATACCTCCAAGGGAGAGGTGGGGTGATTTAGTACTGTAGTTCAAAAGAACTGCAGATGGGCAGGATCCTTAAGGAGTCCACCTCTCGGATCAATACCTTGCTACGGGAGCCCATATCAGAAGTAGCAGGATGGACCAAGATCAACTGATGCAGAGGAGTGTCGGAGTGAGAGTTGCAGTGGCTAGGAGGGCCAGAGACTGAGCAACGCAGAGCAGAGTTGGAAGCAGTGTAGTTGGCACAGAGCAGAGTTGGCAGCAGTGCGGCTGGCACAAAGCAGAGTCAGCAACAGCGTAGAGACTTCAGTAACAGCGCAAAGACTAGCAGCAATCAGAACTCCAACAACAAATGCATCATGTTGAACACTTGCTCAGTAATTTTGGATGTTTTCCATTGTTGATGCAGTAGAAGTAGTAAATGGAGAAGGTTGCAGTGTAGATGCAATGTTGGCAGTGGCAGGGCCAGCAGCAGCACAGATGCAGAATTTACGAGGGTTGCAGTACAAATGCAGTGTTGGCAGTGGCAGGGTCGACAGCAGTACAAATGCAGCATTTGCGCAGTAGTTGGTGGGCAGTGATCAACAGCGCAGAGGGAGATGTTACAGAGACGGGTGATGCTTCAGCAGGTTGCATTACTAGAGCACATTCCTCGCTAACAAGAAGTGTTGATTTCTAGTAGCATTGGATGTGCTCTAAGCCTCAAAATTTGTAGGGAGTCTAAGACACATGTATTCCACAATACCCATAAATCATTTTGGGAAATTCCACCCGAAGACAGGTTTATTAAAATAATTAATTATTTTTAATGGGTGCCTTAGTCTAAACTTAGGAAATTAAAATAATTAAAGGGTATTAATCAAACTGAGGGTGAAACTTCTAGAAGAAGACAGAGATCAAGTCCAAATGATCTGAGCCATTGATTAGGATATAATATGGGTCGTTGATTACTCAACTGGAGGATTATAAGGACTTTGATGGGCATTTGGAAAACACATCGAGTAGGAGATCAGAGATCGAATTTCTGAAGAGAGTAGCGCAGCAGTTGCCAATGAGATTCGAAGTGAATTCTTGCAGTGAGGGGCATGAATAGTTTCGGTTGGAGATTTTTCCTGATCTGGGAATACATCACAAAGGAGGCAGAGATCGATCCAGAAGAGGTAGCGCAGAGGCCACGTTGGGCAACATAGAGCCACGCAGAGGCAGTGCAGAGCCTCAGAGGGAATCTGCAAATTTGCTGGAGAATCGATTTCCAGAGCCAGAAGCTGGGGTGTGAGACCGGGAGGGCAAAAGTCGAAGTCTCAGAAGCAAATCGATCAACAGAAGAAGTGATGTAGTCCCAGAAGCTGTGACGCAGGGCCTATGTAGTGATTGCGCAGAGGCAGCAAGGGACTAGCCATTCTTTGGTTGGATCAATCAGGATCACCAGTGATAGTGTGAGGTATATCTCACTCATCTCTCTATTAGTCATATTCTCTATATTGGATAGCCAGCAAGGCATCCAAAGATTGTATTCAGAAAACTATTGCTTAATAATACAAACCCTCAGTTGTTACACCGATTTTCCCACATTGGGGTTTTCTGGGGCATTTGTCCAAAAATAACGGTGCAATGTGTTGTGTATTTATTTCTTGCTCAGATTCTTGTTTCCGCATTTAATTTAATGGGGGTGAAGGCTGCAGTGTATTAGTTTCGGTATTTGTTGTAGGATACAGTAAATAATTTGTTCAGTAATTTAACAAATGGAAGAAGCTTAATCAGTTGTTGCAGTAGAAATTTGGGCTTCCAAATTTTCACAGGGCGATCTAGAGCTTTAGTCCCAGAGCAGCGCAAACTTGGGCAAGGTCCATTGAGGTGTCCTCGTGGATCATTACCTTGCTACGAGGGCCCACAGTATTTAGTAGCAGGATGGATCAGTGTCAGAGACGCAGTCAGATTCTGGAGCGACAATTGCATACCAGTAGCAATCAGGGGCTGAGGAGCGCAGTGCAGTGTTGGCAGCAATGTAGAGTGACACAGTGTAGAGTTAGCAACAGCGCAGTTCCTTCAGTAGATAATATAGTGGCTAGTAGCAGTCAGAACTCAGGAGACAGATGCATCAGACACAGTTGATTCAGTATTTAGGATGCTTCTCAGTTGTAGCAGTTGCAGTTGCATCAACAACATATGAGAGGGAGTTGTAGTGCAAATGCAAAGTTGGCAGCAGTAAGGCAGTGTCAGCAACAGCACAGATGCAGCATTAGAGTTGTGCAATGGTTGGTAGCCAGTGGTCGGAAATCATAGTGGCCAGACATCAGCGGTGTAACAGACGGGTGATACAGAGACAGGGTGTTGTCACAGTAGTGGTGCAGCACTAGAACACCTTCCTCACTAAGAGGGAGTGTTAGTTTTTGTAGCATCGAAGGTGTTCTAGTCTTGAAACTTTGCGTAAAGGCTAAGATGCAAGATTTCTTCATAACCCAAAAATCGTTTCTAGAAATTCCACTTAGAAGTGTCTCAATTAGATTATTAGCCTATTTTTTAATATTTCCCAAGTCTAAACTTAGGAAATCTAGTTAATTAATCATAATTAATTGAAATAAGGTGTGAATCATCTAGAAACTCACACTGATCAACTGGGAAATAATCTGGGCCCTTGATTAAGTTTTAATTTTGGTCGTTGGATGTCCAACAGAAGATTATAAGAAGTCGATGGGTAGATGGAGAACACACACATAGAGTTCGATTTTCTAGAAAGCAGTGGTCATTTGCTGAAAGAGTTCAAGCTTCAGAAGTGAAGTAGAGACAGAAAAGGGCCGGGACAGTGAAGCTGGAGGAAAGTTTTCCAGATTCGGTGAGTACTTTGCATAGAGGCCGAGATTTTCTCCAGGAGGTTGCACAAAGACAACATAGTAGCCTCAAGTAGGCAGTTCGATTTTACTGGGGTGAAGCTAGTTGACCATTCCAGAGGCTGGAAGATATCTCCAGAGTGCCGGAGAGACAATTTTCCAATCAGCAGCAGGCAAGATGGCCTGATTTGTAGAAGTTCCATGTTGTAGCATTCAAGGGACTGTGCAGAGGTGGCGTAGGGTCTGCGCAGGGCTAGGTGGATGGCTTTCTTTTTAAAGGTCAAACAGTGCCAGAATTGCTCGGAGTGAGGATAATTTCCCTTAGATAATTTTTGCCAGTGTTTTCTCTGTAGGATTGCCAGTTTTCGACATCCAAATTGTACTTAGAAAAACCCTCAGTTGCTGTACCAGTTTTCTCAAGTTGGGTTTTTCCAGGGACTTCGGTCCAAAAATAAGTGTGTCAATTTTTATGGGTTCGCTAGATTATTTTTCAGTTTCCAGTGTTTTATTTTCTACAGTTTTATTTGTGAAGGTTGCAGTGTGATTTATTCGATATTTGTCGTAGCAAATAAATTGTTAAATTAATTAACAATTAGAAGAATTAATCCAGTTGATGCAATAGGATTTTAGTGGTGAAATTTTCACACGCTTATTGAATTAATCCAATGCAAGACATGCTTATCGTAGGGTTATTTCTCGCCAAGGTTTCTATTGGTTGCTAAGATAGGTTGGACAATAACTTCTTGAAAGAGGAGCTTTTTGCAACTCTTGTCTTTATGAAAAATGGCAAGTCTTTGGGTATGGATGGCCTTCCTTGTGTATTATATAAGGAAATTTGGGACACAATTAGTGATAACTTTTGTCATCTGATACTTGAGATCATCACTTCTAGTACACATTTCGAATCACTCAACTAGGGATTGATGGAAACACATTCCTGAAAATGCAACCAAAGACACAAGTGGGGTTTAGCGGATCATTATGATTAAATTACTCGTTGTCAAATACACGATTGTGGCTAAAGCAATCACTATGAGGTGTCGAGAATTATAGTTCAAAAAGGGACTTCCTTACAAGTTCAACATGAACATGTGAAAAGTAGTTTGAAATATTTCCAAAATGTAATTTTCGAAACGTAATTCGTAAAAGCCCTAGCAATCCTATCTTCTCGACTTGACTTTAGCAACTTGAGCGAATTCCTAGGAGTTTTTGATGATATGGATGGTTCTCTCTTCTTCATGAATATTAGTAGAGCTTTGAATGGATGTATGATGATCTAAATAAGTATTATTTCTTCATCTTGGTTATGTTTATGGATAATGGTTATTAAATATTCACCAAAGTGTTGCTCGCATTTTTATCTCATCTTTGAACATTGTAGGGCACCTAGGTTAAGCCTCTAAGAGTCCCTTAGTCTTTGAACCTTAATCCATTCAAATTCCTCTTCAAGTGTGCTGCTCACTGACACCAAATGCCCCCAAATATATATTTGCAAGCTAAGGCACTAATCTTTTATCCTCTAATTTTTTTTCCTTTTACATTCTTTAAATCGTTTTGCTTGGGTTTACTCTTTGAAATCATCTTGTAATTCATGTGTTTCGGCGGATCTTCCCCTTGAACTCAAATAAGGAAATTACCCTAAAGCCCATAGCAAGCCTATCTTTAAGATCCACCTTAAACCCTACTTTGTCAATCCTTTGATTAGTGGTAATAGAAGTAAAAGCTTTAGGGGGTTCTTTGACTATGCCATTACATCCCTAAGATCTACTGGGGAGAACCCCCATTGAGTTGGAAGAGGGTTGGTGAGGTGACAATGGCTCACATGTCAAGTAAAATATTTTGTTGTCACTAGACTCACATGTCAATTTTGAGCATATATTTGGATTACTTGCAAAAAAATAATCTAATGAGACTAATTTTATTGACGTGTGACATGTTAAATTTAGCAGTGCTTATTTTTAGGTGTGCTATATTCAGCAATGATCTCATAGCAGTTTCCTTCATTATTCATCTTTCTTACTTTTAGCAGTCGGACTACTATTTTTGGCACGCCCATACTTAGAATTACTATTTTTTGCAAGTGTGAGTTCTAGAGTCCTAGTTCTAATGAGCGATTATGATCTCAGTCAAACTAAACAAGTGGAAAATTTTCATTGTGACATGTGGTGGCCATTCCAACCTTTTCCTCATTCAGAAAACCCTAGGTCACCTTCCTTGAGTATATTTGGTAGTTTATTAATCTTGGTCTTCTCTCTTCAATTTAATTCTAAATTCTCCAATAGATGACTCACTTCTATTTTGAACTTAGGTCACATGGCTAATCTTGGCTCAATTATCTATTTTGACAAACCTATTGATTCTAAAAGTGTTATTATGATAGAGGTAGCTTGGGCATCTTGAGTAAGGTCGACTTCTTTGGCAAGTTGGTGATTAAAAACTGTTGAAAATGGTTGCTATTGATGTCAAAAGTTGTCCAAATGAAAGAGGAAATTACATAGTGAAACAGCGTATTTTGAGACCTTTCCAGCCGCATATGGCAATCCCTCTAATTCCATTGGAATGAGGAGATATGAAATATTTTGTCAAGATGGAACCAAAGTACAAGCAAACCCATTTGGATACCCTATCTTTGAAGGCACTTTCACTCCAATTACCTAGCTCAAATAGGATCATAGGATATATGGTTGGAAAGCTTATTCTGGTACCTTTACAATAATAAATGGCATGCCTTCTAACTCCTCACAATTGAGGAGAAATGAATTTTTGAATATTCACTATACATTCTGCCAGTTACACCAACTGCCCAGCTAGTGGACAAGTCAGACATGAACCAACGTCCAAACACACTATAAATAGGCGTGAGAAGTAGGATTTCCAACCGCTCAACACAAGCATTCGGTTCTTGTGAAATTTCCACGAAAGCACCAACTAGAGTTTATTCTTCTAGCTTAGTAGCAGTTTATTTGCTTACAACAAATAACAAATCAATCGTTGATGAAATCTTCACAATAAAACGCGTTGCGGAAATAAAATAGGAAATGAAAAATAGACGCACACAATAAAATTGATAGCAATATTTTTGGACTAAACGTCCCAGAAAAACCTCAAAGGGAAAACCGGTGCAGCAGATGAGGACTTATTTTATTATGCAACAATTTGAAAATTATCACAACTAGATGCCCAATCCTCCGGCAAAAATAGATCACAACCAGCAAAACATACTGGTTTTTCTTAGTTTTAAGTTAAGCGCATAGTTTCCTTTATGAAGTTTGTTAAGTTAAAATAAAAAGAAAAAAAAATTAATAAAATTCGATTTTCATTTAGTTTTTAGATTAATTCAAATTTAGCATTATTTTATTTCGACTCTTAAAAAAAGGAAAAAAAAAAATATAATTTTGATTTTCTTTTTCTTCTTTTTTTTTATTTTTTTTAGTTTCAAGTTTCATTTAGAATTAGATTTAGGCTTCATTTTTGGTTTATCTTTTAATAAGGTTTAATTTTGTTAGTTTTGTTTAATAACTTTAAAATCACAAAAAATAAATAAAAATAAAAAATTTGGATTTAGATTTTAGTTTTAGATTTAGTTTAAAATTTTTGTTTAGATACGTTTTCTTTTAGTCATATTTCAAAAAATAAAAATTTTAAATTTTATTTTTTTATACAGAAAATTGAAGTTGAGATTTAATTCAGAATTACTTTTTCTATAGTAATTAGTTAATTTTTATATATCAAAAAATCAATATAAAAAATAAGCCCCTTTTAACTTAGTAAGTTTTTAGTTTATTTAATTTTTAGATTAAGTTTGTTAATTTTAGATAAGTTAATTTGATGTTTAGATCAAGATTTAATTTAGGATTCAATTTCCGTTCTATCATTTGAAATTTTCAGCTTAAAAAAAAACATAAATATATAAAAAGAATTTTAGACTTTATTTAAATATATATATTATATATTATATTATAATATATATATTTATAGATATAATAAAATATTAAGATTTGAGTTTCATCTATTTAAACTTTAGCTTTTGTTTAGTCCAGTTTTGTTTTATTTGAAAATATAAAGATATAAAAATATTTTGAAATTTTTTGCCAGTTTCAGTCTTGGCTCGAGATTTGTTATGTTTGCGATATAGCTTCTGCTAAGGCTAAAATTTTGATGTGGGAATAATATTTATCATTTCTTTATATGGTTAAACATGCTTAAATGTTCATTTGAAGATTAACTACATGAATGTGATCTCTAGTTAAGCATTTTACGTGGTTGTTTAAAGCACTTTATCTTTCGAAATTTTAATTGCTAGAGTATCATTAAACCATTGAGCATTTATTGATTGTCACGCATTTGGTAAAGGTTAAGCTTTGTTTGAGTTGTTTGATGGTTAACGATTGTTAATGAGCCCATATTCCTACAGCATTTGATAAATAATCGTTTAATCATTTATTTCATAAGGCACTGGTCTATTAACTTAATAAAATCTATTTAGTGCTTGTTTCCCTTCATGTCTCCCAACCCAACTGATCCCCAGTTGGTCATTCATTATCCCATAGGGTCTACCCCCCTTAGTCGCGGGAGACAGGGTTAAACGGAGAGATTGGGGATCAGGGTGACAGCCCCTGGTCTAAGCGTTGTCGTGACAATCTATGCAACAACATTTTTGGGCGCTGTTGCCGGAGATAAAGTTTTTTCTGTCCTTGGTCCTTTCATTTCGAACTTTTCTGTGTTTCACTTCCTGTCCAGCTGGCGAATCCATCTCATATATTATCTACAAGAGTGTACACTAGAAGACATCCAAGCAGTCTGTGCAATCCTGCTCTTGATCCTGAAAGGGCCCTCAGGGTACGATTACACAAACTCTCTTCTCGTACACTTGTTGTTAACCTCGGACAAGAAGCCCTCTCTGATATCCATTTGCTTTTTACTAGTCCAGTTGGGCACGATATCATGGATATGTATGCTCCTTACAATTTTTCTAACGTTCCAGGGTATCCCAATGCTCTTCCATCACTTGGGATAGATAAGTTGCCTAGCTTTCAGGGAGATAACGCGATTAGTGCAAATTCGCATCTGAGAGATTTTAGTATATGGATGGCTAAGTACGCAAGATCTCCTTATTTCAATCATGAGGATGTTCGAATGGCTCTTTTTATTTTAACCATGGGGGGCGATGCTCATGAATGGTTTACTGAAAAGCCTCAGAATTCATTTGATTCCTTATAGTCAATCATTGATGCCTTTAAAGAAAAGTACAGAGATAAGAGAGAGGGAAGACACCTCGTAGAAGCTATCAGCATAATAAAAAAGAGAGAGAATGAAACTGTTGAAGAATTTAATCAAAGGTTTAATGGTATTGTTAGAGAATTATCTCAAGACTATAAACCTACCGAAAATTCTCTTCAAGATTTTTACATTGATGCCTTTAGTCCTGAGCCATCTTATGAATTTAGGCGTGCTAGACTTAATGATATAGAGATTGCCAGACCTTAGCTATAGAACTTAAAAAGGACAAGGCAGCATCTGGGAAGTCTAAGATCCCAAGATTTGATAAGGCTGCTACGAAACTAAAAGAACCTAAAGGAAAAGCAATTCAAGAGCTTGAAAGTGAACTTGTTCTCAAATTGCTCCAAAAGATTGAGACCATGGAAATTAATCATAATAAGGAGATAAACACTTTGCAGAATAGGTTGGTCCAAATGGAAAGAGCAAAAACGCAAAATTTCCAGCCTCGAAATAATAATAACAGAAATAACAATTGGCAAAAGAAAGGTCAATCTAGTGAGCATAGACCTCCTAATCCGTTTACTAATTTGGTTGATAATGCTCCTCCTTACTGTCGGGTTTGTGATGCTCTTCATGAAGAAGCCACTTGCCCCATTGTTAGAAGAATCTTGGGTAATGGAATGTTTGGGGCAGGTGATCAAATAAATGTAGTAGGTAGCAAGTTTCCTTTGTCTATGGATGATTGGATAGAGATCAAGGAAAATAGTCGTGATGTTATGAATCCTTCATCAGCTTTTAGTATAAATAACCTTGAAAATGAAGATGACATTCTAGCTAGGTTATATGGTGAAAAACCCTCTCCTGAGCAAATCATGGAAATCGCTAGAGATAAAGGGTTGACCTATCAGAGAAGGGATAAAGATCAGAGCGGGAATCAAATTCCCCCTCGAACCTTTAACCCTGGTTTAAACTCTGGATTAGATATCGATTTGGGAAGTTGGTTCAACAATGCGAAAATCTGGGTTCCTGTCTCCAAAATCGCTAAAATCCCTTCCCAAAGAGATAAGTTACTAAAAGCTATTCAAGGTCCTCAAATAAATACTTCTCAACAAAAGACTCGGGAAATTGACTATCATGATGCTCCCATATACTTGCAAAGCTTAGATGCAGATAACAAAGATCACCAGCCTTTCTTTATCACCTTGTTAGTTAATGGATATAATTGAATAATTGCATGTTGGATTCTGGTGCATCAGCTTTTGTAATGACTAAAAGGGTCATGGAACAGCTTAACTTAAGAGTTTCTAGACCCTACTATAACATATGTGCCATAGATTCTAAGAAAATTCAAGTGCATGGTTTGATCAAAGATTTGCAAGTTCATCTATCAGTTTACCCAGTGTTGACCTCTACCAGTCAACTACCCACGCAGTACACCCCCCCTTTTTTTTTTGCAAAAAGGGGCAGCACCTGATCAGCGTGTCCGTGCCATCCTGCAGTCATCAGCAGCTTGATCAATCTAATTGTAAACCCAGTCTACATGTATTAATTGTAAATAATCCTAGCAGATATGAGTCGTGTTTGTAAATTGCCTAGGTGGACCTAACTTTCTAGTGGTAATCTACGTCCCGAAAGGTTTTTCGTCTCACCAATCCACGGATCGGCAGAGTTTTCCTTCAAACCTGACCCCAAAGCCGGGATAGATTTTGTCATTGGAATTTTGGGAGAATCCTAGTGTTTTGATCTGCTAGATTATTGTTGTGTCGCAGAACTGGGTGATTTGTGAGGGTCTATGTTAAAGGGGTTTTTTCTCCCTTAAGATGTAAATTGTAAAAGTCATGATGTAATGTGTCCTGAGGGTCGAAAAATGTTTTAAATCCCCTCATGAGTCCTAAGTCCTAGGTCCTAGGTGATGTTTCTGAAGGCTTAGTTCGATGATCCGTTTTAAAATGAATTAAGAAATTAAAAATAATAATAATAATATTAATAAAATAATATAATTTAAAAAATAATAATAAAATAAATTCATAAAATAAAGCAAAAACCCTTAATAATAACATAATAATATTTTTTGTGAATGCATGCAAAATATCTTTTTTTTAATAAAATCGACGGATGAGATCAAGAGATGTCTTGATCCTCATCAACGGTCGAGATCATTTCAACATGGATCACTTGAACTAGCCGCTGGGATCATTTCTTTTATATAGGGTTTTAGGGGTTCATTTCAGATCATGGGATTTGTGAGTCTAAGACTGAAGAAGCTCTCTTGTAAATCGGTTTCTGGTTAATAAAAGAAGACTTTGGGGTCCATATCTTGCTGGTGTTACTCTCTTGAAATGTTGTGAGATTGTTTAAATTTTCTGCATATGCTATTTTAAGCCATTAATAATAGCTTTTTGTAGAGTATTGTGAGCACAGGTATCTTGTTTCACTGGCTAGGGTTTGGGTGCTGTTAGGGTTTATGAAGTAATGGCAGGTATCTCCATTACTTCCTGAGATCTAGCAGCATTTGCCCTCTTTACTGATGGTTGTTTTGAGCTGTGCAGAAAACATTTTCTGAATAAAATTTTTTGGGCGTTCGGGGAAGTTCTCGGCTGAACCAGCCAACTCCCACAAGCATTTTTTGCTGAGCCCAGTTGGATTTGATCCTGGGTCTATCATTCAGTTTATTTTTAATTTGCATGAGAGATTTTTTCTGAAGTTCTTCACAGTGAAAATCTGAAATCATTATTTCTTTAAATATTTTCTGTGCTTACTGATCAATCTGGTTGTTTAAGAGTCGAAAATTGTAAATTCTTAGCTGATTTAGAGTTTCAGTTTTGTCTTTGGTACGTCTTACTTCTTGGTTTTTTGCATTTCAGGTTACAGGTATAAATCTTCAAAGTTTATTTTTGTTTTCAGGGTTTCCGGCCGGGAAAATCTTTGCCGTATTTTCTAAAAATTTTAAAGGGATTTGGTGGTTTGTCAAGTCGAGACACGAATATGATATCTAGTTAATGGTTTATGACTCGTGGTGGTTTGAAGCATTCATCTTTTTAAATCTTCAGTTGCTGGATATCATTTTGGTCATTCTAATAACAATTTAATAACAATCTCTTAAGGCACTGGTCTGCTAAGTTAATAAAATTCATCTAGTGCTTATCTTATCGTCTCTCGTGTCTCCCAACCAACTGGTCGACAGTTGGTCTTCATCATCTCACAGGGTCTACCCCCCTTAGCCGGGGGAGACAGGCTTAAACGGAGGGATCGGGGATCAGAGTGACAGCCCCCGATCTGAGCGTTGTCGTGTCAATCTGCGCGACAACAGGGATCAAGGAAATTGCGGTGCTATTCAAAAGATCATTTCCTGCCCGAGCT